>CADCXT010001282.1:0-27500 GCA_902806775.1 Microtus agrestis | reverse complement strand
AGTTTCAACATAACTTTCCCCTTAAGTCAAAAGAAATCATGAATAAAATGTGATCTGTCCGACTAGGTTTTCTGAAATATTGAGAGGTCACTCGCCAGGTGATCCCCAGAGTCCCATTCAGTGCTAACATCGTGTGATGAATGTCTCTCAGGAAATTTATTTGGCTGATCAGATTGACTTTTGCTCACTGTCACAGGAGTCAGAAACAAACCATCCATCAGATGGACATCTGCAGTCTGCAATTTTCTCTTTTATTGTTGACTTCACAAGAAGATAGGATCAAATGTTGAAAAGGCCAATACAATTTTAGCGTCTTGCGGATAGTGAAGCTATTAAGGCATAAAAATACAATTTTGTAGCATCCTATATGCATTGTTTTCAGAAATTACATTCTTAATAAATTTCAAAACCATTCCCAACTGCTTCCTTTATGATCTGTGTATAGTTTTGATGAAATAAATCTTTAAAAGAAAATGTATCTGACCCGGACGGTGGTGGTGAACACCTCGCCTTTAATCCCAGCACTTGGGAGGTAGAGGCATGTGGATCTCTGTGAGTTCAGTGCCACCCTGATCTACAAGAGCTAGTTCCAGGACAGGCCCCAAAGCTACAGAGAAACCTTGTCTTTAAAAACAAAATAAAAGAAAGAAAGAAAGAAAGAAAAGTATATCTGAAAGACATTCAAGTTAAAAAGCAGTACCTCATATGGCAGGTGGTCACTAACATTAATGAAATAAAACAGGCTGCACCTGCTCATTGAATCTTAGCAAATATTATAGAAAATCCTTAGTAAATTCCACCAATATTTAAGCAAACAAAAAGAAAATGTGTTTCCCAAATCACATGATTGGACATAACCTTGAAATATCTCATTAGTTCTGAAAATATTTTCTAATGTAATGTCTCAGTGTCTATAAATCAAATGACTTATACAAAGTTATCTTTTCAAAAATGAATTAAACTAATAGTCCTATAAATACAGTCAAAATTAGCCCAACAAAACCTTTAAAAGAGGAAAAACAGCTCCTGTAAGTAAATGTAATGGAGTATTGCTAATTTCAATGCACTGGAATGAAAATGAATTGAGTTACATCATATAGCTAACTTTTGAGGACTGCTCATTTGTGTACCAGACTTATCTCAAAATTCCTGAATATAATGGTTTTATTACAGTTATAAAGGTAAGACTAACATTAAGAATGTATCATTGTTTCCGTGTGAATAATGTATCATATCATGCTTCAACGGATTTCCGAAGTTACCTGCTTATATTTTGTTCATGCTGTCATTCAGCTTTTTGTTTTTGATCACTACTTCGGACATATTCTGGGCTCTGTACTTCAGGAAGCCAAAGACGTCTGTAAGTCTCAATCTTTTAAGAAAACTGATAACATGGTAGCTATGTGTTGGCTGGATGGCTTATAGAGAATTCACTACATTTTCATCGTGGATTTACCAATCCTAAAGTGGGGTTATTAGCAATATTTAAACTACTTGCTTGAAAACAAGTGAGTATGGAAATATACAACAGCATATTTAAATAGCCCTTGGAGTGTTGGAACTTTGATCAGTGAATGTTGTAAATGTTCATTTGTTCTTTAAACATAACAGTGTGTCTGAAAGGACAAAGGGGCAAATGACAACAGCAATTTTTAGGAAGTCATTGCAATGGTTTAAATGTGAAATCAAAGCACATTATAAAGTTTTGAAATAAAACTTATTATTTTATAAAATTAGCAGGCTTATAAAACAAACAGATTAACAAAAACCAGGTAACAGAAACAAAAAGAAAGTATTAGAATGAGTCCACTACCTTAAGAAACCAGAGATGGCAAGTGTACCTTAAATTCTTATTTTTCTCCAGACTTGAAATGTCAGTTTCAGTTGATTTTTGTTTAGCCCAATTCTAATGTCCAGTATTTTTTAATTATATCAAAGGGTTTTAGGATTTGGTTCTGAAACTGTAAAGCATGAAGTGTTGCAACTGAGAACTAAAATGTTTCCTTCCTAGGGTTGATGACTTGACCACTGCCTGCATTGGGGAATAAAACAAGGAGAGCCAACAATACATCAGTGCCGAGTTCTGATCACCAGGTTGTCAATCTCTGACCTTGAATAGAGTGTGCTTTATTTCTACCCTCCACAAGATATTCATGCATTTTCAATATCTTACCTATCATTGATATTCGTTGGGATTTTTTTCTAGTTGGTAACTCAACAATTTCCACAATAAACGGCAGGGCCCTGGCTTTTTCAGTCTTGCTCTGAACGTGTTTTTCAAGCATACTGGGTGTGGGCCGATCAGTGAAAATCTATCTCAAAGGAAGTGGGAAATATTAAAAAGGGACTTATCATGTAATGTTTCAACTAAAGAAATCAGTAGAAGGAAGTAGAACACATATGACATGAAAGAAAAGTGTGGAATCCTGAGGGTTAATTAAACAAGTGGAATGGGAGCTGTGGTGGGAAGGGATGGGGCAGTGGGTATGTTAACCAAAACTAGAAATGAATGAT
This sequence comes from Microtus agrestis, assembly GCA_902806775.1. Lineage (NCBI taxonomy): Eukaryota > Metazoa > Chordata > Mammalia > Rodentia > Cricetidae > Microtus > Microtus agrestis. The sequence continues at coordinate 24,986 of CADCXT010001282.1, read as the reverse complement.
AAAGTTGTATGAAAATGTACTAGTTATTAGGCTAATTGCAAATTGCAACAGCACAATCTTTGAATGGAATTACCCTCGATAATTAGACAATGATGCTCCCACAAGGCATGGGTTATTAAATGAAAATTTTATTACAACCTTGCAATACTTCTCTAGGAGTTATTTGTCAGGGAGAGCCAGGAGGTCGCTAAAACAACATAGGCCATTGCCATTTTTCTTGTAGACCTTTCTTTTTATACCTGGCACAGAGTTCACGCTCTTCATTATAGTGGTATATTGTTTGTATTTTAGTAAATAAATCTTGTCGGAGGACCAGAGGCAAAGCTAAAGCCACTAGAGGTCAGGTAATGGTGACACACACATTTAATCTCAGGATTTAGGACACAGAGGCAGATGAATCTCCGTGAGTTTAAGGCCACCCTGGGCTACACCAGATCAATGTAGAAGCAAATCCAGGTGTTAGTGCTTCACCTTTAATCCCAGTACTAAGGAGTCATACCTTTAATTCTAGCCCTAGAGGGAACACAAAATACAAGGCGAGTTAGGCTTAGTATATTTAGTTTGAGGTTGCCCAACCTTGATAGAAGGAAGACTTCACTAGTGGCTTGGCTGCTTTGCTTTTCTGGTTTTTAGGTTGAACCCTAATTTCTGTCTCTGGGTTTTTAGTATCCATGCTACACTTCATGGTGTTATTCTTTGACAACTAAGTGAATTAAATTTGAAAGTAGGTCTTTTTATTAAGGATGTAGATGCCAATTCAGAAGAGAGACTTTAAAAGATCTCTTTTCCTTATATGTTTCACTTTTACCAGATACTTGCCTTACACAATTCTTTTTGTGCCTGCATGATTCATCTTCACTGTAAAACAAACTATTACAGCACTTAGTAACTTAAGAGACCAGTTATGTTCCTGATGATTATATTAGCAGATTTTTTTTTTGCCTGTACTGTGAGATTTTGTTTGATAAGGCTTTGATTTGTGGTCTAACATGAGTCTTTCAGCTTCAGATGTACATTATTACTTAGTAGTTTAGCTGAGCTACACCTAGTAAGCCCAGATTTCTAAACATTGCAATGAAATTAGGCAAACCCTTGAAAAATATATATTATGTGTGTGTGTGTGTGTGTGTGTGTGTGTGTGTGTGTGTGTGAGCTCGTACATTGTGGAAGTCAGACAAAAACTTGGGGATACTGTTCTCTCCTCCTACCATGGATTCTAGACTCGAGATCAAATCATTAGGCTTGCATAGCAAATGCTTTCATTACCTGAAACATCTTGCCCATCTTTAGTGGACAAAAATTTTCAATTTTTCTTTTCTGGTTTCACATTTGTCAAAAAGAAATTTTAATGGCCATGCCAGAATTTTCTCAGATTTGTTGTCAAGAGTGAAATGAATGCAGAATGGTATGAGTCAAGGGGTCCTAATCCCTTTGAAAAGCCTCATAATTAGTGACTTGCCTTGGAAGATAACATCTGAAGCACAGAAACTTGATATTCTAGGCCCATTTTATTGTTACTGGACACTTAAATGTTATTTTGAAGTTGCTGTGGTGTTTAGTTCCTTTAACCTAGATTTTTTTTTTTTTTGGTTCTTTTGTGGTATCTTCAGGATCTCATTTTCTTTTTCGTTTACCTAAGTATGTTAATGATGCACTAGTTTCATATTCGTCAATAACGGCTCAAGACTTTACTAGACTCCAATTGTTATTTAAAAGTTCCATAGGATGCTTGGTGGCAAAATCTCATCAATAGTTCTCTCAACATTTTGTGTGTTTCTTTCTTTCTTTCTTCCTGGGTTTTGATTCAATATCTGCTTACTCAAAGAGACTTGAACTTAAAGTGGTTTATGACCTGTCACTCTATATCATTTTGGATTTTCTTGCTCGGAAATCTATAATCTTATTCACTTGCTTAGCATATACAATTTTCTTATATCACACGAGGTACAAAAGTATAACTGAGTTCTTGATACAGTACTGAAATACATTCCAGACAGCACGATAAACGCCATCCTAAAAGTTCCAGTCATTAGGAAATCTCAGTAGCTACTCCCCATGGTCCTTCCTATAAAAATCCAACTTCTAAAAACAAAAGATAATTTAGGACTTAGTAGGGACCTCTAGCACAGTCACTAAATGATTGTCATTGTGTGCTCCAAACAACCTCAGCCTATGTTGCCGTGACAGTTGGCAGATTTATTTAACTGCTCTGTATTAACTCTGCATCTGCCACTGCCACCAAGCCATATGTTCCCTTTATTTGTTAAAAGAGACACCGAGTTTTTCTTCTGGAAAAACTGTATATGAGCCAGGGATATTAGGTTTGGACTTTGTCACGCTAAGAAACAAAAATCACAACAGCAACAAAAAAAACCCCTACAGGATGGTTAGTAATACATTTCTTAGGCTAACATTCCATTTTATCAGCTTCAGATATTGTATTTATACTCCAGAGTGGTATATTACTCACACTCTCTGTTCATTCTGAAACAGTTTCTCATCTCCCTTCAGTAAGCTGACCATATCAAATTACCCAGATAGACTGACGCAGAGAGAATACTACAAACAATACTTCCATGCTATTTTTTGGACAAAAACTGCGGAAACAATTGGGATTAGACTGTTAATATGGTCCAAAAAGATGTTATTTTACATGGACAAAAACAACAATGGCACCTAAATTAGCATTGTTTACTCCCATATGGACCTATAGTATATGATACCAATATGACTATTATATTAAGGATAATTAAAATTTTCAATGTATTTTATTAATAAAATAGATTTATGAAATTTTATAGGAGGCCAATGGGAATAGTGTATAGTCTACTGAGGTTCACTAAGTATGAGGTTAGATACTGTACATACCAATATTTTGTCTCATTATTGGATTTTAACAAACATACACACACACACACACACACACATATATGAAGTTTTTGACTCCTTTTATAATCCCTATTGTAGAACATTAGAACCATTGTTTATAACTAAGGCACTGAAAACTGCAAGTATTTTAATTTTTCCATGAAATATTAACCCTGCCCTCATTCTCTTGTGATCCTGAACTTCCTTAGATACTCTAGCCACTTATTTCTGTGCCCTATAAACAATTTTATTTTTGGAATTGACTGAAAAAAAAACAAGATACCATCTGAAAACTTTCAATGAGAGCAAGAAGAATATGTACCTAAGAAGTGGACATTGATTATATGCAATTTTAATAAAGTACGTATAGATTTTAAATTGTAACTCATAGAGTCACAGTGAAAATTGCAGAGCTGGTAATTTTTTTCACAAGACGTAGAGAAATTTCAATTCATAATGTTTGTGAATGGCCTGGGTAAGAAAACCTTGGCCAGGCAAGCTATAAAAGACTGTTAGTCTTCAGATATTTTTGTCCTCCGGTAAGGCTCAATGTCCATGAACTCAATGTTCCTTTTATCATATTTAAGGCAAGAATCCAAATGCTAAAATGTTGAAGATGTTCCTTTTACTTGTCATCTATATAATGTTTAATGAAGTACCACATGATTATGGCATCTGGCAAACATATTTATGTCTCATTTTTCTATATACAATGAATCGTTTTCCAGAGGAGTCTAGTTTTGTTCCTATTGCCTTGTGCATAAGATAAATATCCTTTATTAAAATATTTTATTATACTTATCTCCCAAACTATCATGTAAACATAATAAAGATCTGCAGGTGCCTTTTTCTAATATGTGGTGCTCAGCAATGATGGCACAATTCTTGACATCTGAAGACATCCCAGTGCAGAAAACATATGTTTAAAGATAAAATTTTCCAAAAAAAAAAAAAAAAAAAAAACATTTTGAAGGCATGATGGCCTGAGATTCACAGTGAATCTTCAAGGGCCTAACCTATTCTGAAAATATATTCAAAGTTGGAAGCTGCCCCTGAATTGCTGTGCCTAGCATTTATCAGCTGGAGACTTTGTCATGAAAAACTAGAAAGACTTCTGCCTAGAAACAAACAATGCAGCAGTATCTGTCCTGATTATTTAAAGATGAAATAAGCAGGGAAAATAACTGCATATTTTATGCTCGGAAAATGCGGTGAACAAATAAAACTGAGTGGTTCTCATTCATTTTTCTTCTACTGATGTCAAGCCCATGGCACCTAGAGTTAAATAAACACCAATGCTCTCAATCTTTTCTCTAGCTTTTATTTTTCCCCTGAGTTATACAGACTATTTGCCACAAATTTTTCAAAACTTTCTAAAGTTTGTGCTTCCACATTTAATGGATAAAGGTGCAGGAGCCTAAGCATAGAACAGATATCAGTGAGGTCAGAGCACAGGGAATATACTATCCCTAGAACACTAAATCACTTGGGATTTGACTTGTATTCTAGAATTTGATATATGTGTAGCTTAATCTAGAACTTTATCAGTTAAACTACATTGTCTAGAGTACATGTATCTTTGGAGGTTATTTGGTATTTGTCTCAGCTGCTAAAAATATATTCTAAACTTTTAGTAAATATACACACCCCAACACTGTTTTTCATCATTCAGGTTCAAAGCAATGAATTTCATCTTTCATATTTCTTTTAAATATTGTGCTAATTCTAGAAAGTCATAAGACACAGCATGAGGAAGTAAATTTGTCTACCGTAAAGAAAAGAATACATGTTTTACAAGCAAAACTGTCTCAGAAAGCCAAAAAAAAAAAAAGCAACACTAGTTAGTATAGTACATTCTGAAGATATTCTGTAGGTGTCCTTACAGAAGCAATTGTTACAATTCTTTACTTGCAATTTCTGAGTGAGAACCTTAGTAATGATACAACTTCAAGCCAGGACTCAGAAAGACCTTTCTGGCTAAGTAGTAGTGTGTGATTTGCTGCCAAAGTCACCACCATTAAAGTTTGTAGAACTTTGACAAAAAAAATGTGTAAATTAATCAGGAACGTATCTGTAATTAACTTGTCTTCTTGTCTGAAGAGGTGGTTTCCTTATAGTCATTCTTTACCCCAACTCTTCTAATTGTTCCACCTCCTCTTCCTCTTGATGGGAGATAGCTAATGAGAACATCCCATTTATGGCTACATGCTTAGGAGCAGTTGGCAAACAAAAATATGGGCTACATATTTGTATGTGTGTGTTTTGGTTTTGGTTTTGGTAATTATTGTCTTAAAGGCTTTGCTTTGATTTTCATTTTTCTTTGAGACAGGATTAGAACAAAACATGTTATATGGGTATGGATCTTTGTTAGACTGATATAGGGAGAAGAATGTGACCAAAAGGTATTATATGAAAAGAAACTGTTTAAATAATAAGTGTATTAGTTAATCTGAGGGTTTATTCAACTTTCCTTTCCTACTCTGTCTAAAGATTAAACTTTTAAGAATTCATACTTAATGTCATACGGGACCAAATAAGAAGTACTTCTCCACAGTTGAGTTGTATTGACATGAAGAATGAAAGGATGCCCTAGGCCTAGGGCCAAACCCCTATTGATTCCAGCTTCTTTCCGAGGAGAACTTTATAACACAGTGCTGACCTTTGTTTGACAGGGCCTGCTTTTCACATCTTATGGGGTGGCAAGTTACCAATACTTTCAAAGAAAAACTTACCCAAGGCACAAGATATCATTTTGCCCCAATGATGACAACTAGGTAAATCATTTCTCTTTATATATACTCCATTATGAGTAAAGCAGTCGAATAGATTTGAGAAAAATCAGTTTTAGGTACAAATTGGAACTGACCTTCTGCTGCTCTTAGACCATAATTCTGATATGGCTGAAAGGTTCAATAGCGTTTCATCTGATTTGTTTTCTGTATGCCACAGGCATTTGGAATATGCATGCATTGACATCACTTACTTTCCAATTATGCACATGCAATTTATTACGTTACACTGAATTTAATCTCTATACTAAAATTTATTTTAAAAACAATCAACTCTAGGGACTAGAGAGATGACTCAGAGGTTCAGAGTACTTGCTGCACTTTTAGAGGACCTGAATTCCTAGCACCAGTGATAGAGAGCTCACAAGTAAACATGCCCTCTTTTAACAGTTGCAAGTAACTATACTAACAAAAGATATCTATGAACTCCCACGTATGTGCATAAATAAAGGAATGAATCTCTCTTAAAAATTAACTGTTTTCTTCTTTTGGCACAATAATTCACCATATCAGAAGAGGCAGAGAGAGGAAATAGCTTTAGCACAGAAACTATTAAATTACTGTTCTGGATCCTTTGGATTAATGGACAGGAACTTTAAAAAAATTAAAGCAAATTATCATTTTTCATTATACATACCAATCAAAGTTCCCACTCCCCCACCTTCTTTTATACCCTCCACATACCCCCACACTACCCCATCTATTCTTCAGAGAGGGTAATTCACATTGCTTTGGGGAAAGGTCCAGGGCCCTCGCTACTTTATCTAGGCTGAGCAAAGTATTCCTTCAAAGAGAATAGGTTCCCCAAAAGCATGTACATGTTGGATCGATAAATCCTGGTGCAACTGCTAGTGACCCCTCAATCTGCCCCAATGTTGCAACTGTTAACATTATTCAGAGGAAGTAGTTTGGTCCTTTGCTTATTCCTGCCAAGTCCAACTGGTGTTGGTGAACTCCCATTAGCTCAGGTAGACTGTTTTAGTGAGTGCACCCATCATAATCTTTACCTCTTTTCGTATATTCTCATTGCTCTCACTCTTCAACTGGACTTTGGGAGAGCTCAGTGCTGCGATGCAGGTCTCTGCCTCTGTTTTTGTCAGTTGCTGCATGAAGGTTCTATGGTGACATTTAAGATACTACAGGGCGAAACAAGATCAGGCCCCTGCTCCTCTATTCCTTAGGGTCTTAGTTGGGGTCATCTTTGTAGTATGATTGAGCAACTTTTTAGTATATGTCCAAGTGTGGTATTGCTGGATCCTGAGGAAGTTGATTCCCAATCTTCTGAGAAACTGCCATAATAATTTCTAAAGTGGTTGAACAAGTCTACATTTCCACCAGAAATGGATCAATGTTTCCCCTTACTCCATGTCCTCTCCAGTGTAGCTTCCATTGGTGTTTTCATCTTAGTCATTCTGACAGGTGAACGATAGTATCTTAGAATTATTTTGATTTGCATTTCACTATGGCTAAGGATGTTGAAAATTTCCTTCAGTAACCTTCAGGCATGTGAGATTCTTCTAATGAGAATTCTCTGTTTAGTTCTGTACCCCAGTTTTAAATTGGGTTATTTAGAATTTTGATGTTTAATTTCTTGAGTTCTGTATATATTTTGGAGATCAGTCCTTTGTCTGATGTGGGATTGATGAAAATGTTTTCCCATTCAGTTGGCTGTCTTTTTGTCCTATTGATTGTGTCCTTTGCTTTACTGAGCTTTTTATTTTCAGGAGGTTCCATTTATTTATTTTTGCTCAAAGTGTCAGTGCTACTGGGGTTATATTTAGGAACTGGTCTTCTGTACCCATGCATTGAAGACTACTTCCCACTTCCTTTCCTATCAGTGTGGTCAGATTTGTATTGAGGTCTTTTATCCATTTCAACTTGAGTTTTGTGCATCACAATAGATATGTATCTATTTTAATTTTTCTACATGTTGACATCCAGTTATGCCAGGACCATTTGTTGAAGATGCTTTTTTTTTCATTGTATAATTTTAGCTTGTCAAAAATTAGGTATTCATAGTTGTGTAGATTAATATCTGAGTCTTCAATTCTATTTCATTAGTCAAACTCTCTGCTTTTATGCCAGTATCAAGCTGTTTTCATTACTGTAACTCTGCAATAGAGCTTGATCTCCGTGATGGTGATGCCTCCAGAAGTACCTTTATTGTATAGGCTTATTTTGGCTATCCTGGTTTTTCTGTTTTCCCATATGAAGTTGATCATTGTTCTTTCAAAGTCTGTAAATAATTGTGTTGGTATTTTGATGAGGATTGCATTGAATCTATAGATTGCTTTTGGTAGGATTGGCATTTTATTATATTGATCCTACATATTCATGAGAATAAAAGATCTTTTAATTTTCTGGTATCTTCTACAATTCTGTCTTCAAAGACTTAAATTGCTTGTCAATTAGGTTTTTCATTTCTTTGGTTAGTGTTACCCCAAGATATTTTATGTTATTTGTGGCTATTGTGAAAGGGGATTTTTTTCTCTGACTTCTTTCTCAGCATCTTTATTATTTGTATATTGGAGTATAACTGAGTTTTTTGAACTGATTTTGTGTCCTTTCACATTACTGAAGGTATTTATCAGTTGTAGGAGTTTCCTGGGAGAGTTTTGGGGGGGTCACTTATATATATTATCATATTACCTGCAAATAAAAAGTTTGACTTCTTCATTTTCAATTTGAATCCTCTTGGATATCTTTTTGCTGTCATTTTGCTATAACAGAACTTCAAGACTTATGTTGAAGAGATATGGAGAGAGTGGACAGCCCTGTCTTCATCCTGATTTTAGTGGGAATTGCTAAAGACCTTAATAATGAAGGGGTGTTAGATTTTGTCAAATATTTTTTAGCATCTAATAAGATGATCATATTGTTTCATCTTTCATTTTATTTATATAATGGATTACATCAATAGATTTTTCATATGTTGAACCATCCCTGCATCTCTGAGATAAAGCCAACTTGATCATGGTGGGTGATTTTTTTTATGTGTTCTTGAATTCATTTTGCCAGTATTTTATTGAGTATTTTTGCATCCATATTCATGACTGATATTGGTCTATAATTCTCTTTCTTGGTTGAGTTTTTGATTTTGGTATCTGGGTAACTGCAGCCTCATGAAAAGAGTTTGGGAATGTCCATGCTGTTTCTATTATGTGGAACACTATGAGGAGTAGAGGTATTAGCTATTCTTTGAAGTTCTGAACTAAAACAATTCTGCTCTAAAAGAATCTGGTCCTGGGCTCTTTTTTTGGGGGGTGGGGGAGATATTTTTGATCTATTTTCTTGCCATTTTTAGGTATATTTAAATTTTTCATCTGTTCTGGATTTAATTTTGGTACATGGACTCTATCCAAAAAAAATTGTCCATTTCTTTTATGTTTTCCAATTTTGTGGAATAAAGGTTTTGTAGTGTGACCTAATAATTTTCTGAATATTCTCAATGTCTGTTGTTATGTCCCCCTTTTCTCTTCTGATTTTATTAATTTACATGTTCTTTCTCTGCCTTTTGATTAGTTTGGATAAGGGTTTGTCTATCTTGTTAATTTTCTCAAAGAACCAGCTCTTTGTCTCACTGACTTTTTTGTGTTGAAGGAGCTGTGGGTAGGCCTGCTTTTCATCCCACCAGGCTCCCACTTGGTTAGCTTATGCGCCAAAATAACAATACACAAATTGTATTCATTTAAACAATACTTGGCCCATTAGTTTCAGCCTCTTCTTGGCTAACTCTCATATCTTGCTTTAACCCATATCTAATATTCTGTGTAGCACCACGAGGTGGTGACTTGCCAGGAAGATTCTAGTAAATGTCCATCTCGGGCTGGAGCTTCATCACGTCTGACCCAGAGAGGAGAGGCACGGCAATTGTCTCACTTCCCTCTTCCTCCCAGCATTCTGTTCTGTCTACTCCACCCACCTAAGAGCTGGCCTATCAAAAGGACCGAGGCAGTTTCTTTATTAACCAATGACCTTCCTCCATCATTTTTGTATTGTTTTCTTTGTTTCTGTTTTGTTGTGTTCAGCCCTCAATTTGATTATTTCCTATCTTCTACTCCTCTCAGGTGCATCTGCTTCTTTTTATTCTAAAGATTTCAGATGTGCTGTTAAGTCGCTGATGTGAGCTTTATCCACTTTCTTAATGTGGGCACTTAGTACTATGAACTTTCCTCTTAGCACTGCTTTCATAGTGTCCCATAGGTTTAGATACATTGTGTCTTCATTTTCTTTGAATTCTAGGAAGTATTTACTTTTTTTTTCTTTATTTCTTCCTTGATCCAGGGGTGATTCAAAAAATTTGGCGGACAATGAGGGCTGCTGAGAAGCCAAGGACAATGGCACTGGGTTTTGATCCTACTTCATGTTTTGGCTTTGTGGGAGCCTAGCCAGTTTGGATGTTCACCTTCCTAGACCAGGATTGAGGAGGGAGGACTTTGGACTTTCCACAGGGCAGGGAACCCTGACTGCTCTTCAGTCTGGAGAGGGAGGGGGAGGAGTGGGGGAAGGTGGGAAGGAGTGGGAGGAGGGGGAGGAAAATTGGAGGCAGGGAGGAGGCAGAAATTTCTTTTTTTTTCCAATAAAAAAAGGAAAAAAAAAGTTTGTTGTTCAGTTTCTGTGACTTTGTAGACTTTCTGAGAATAGTGCTGTTGTTAAATTCTAACTTTAAACCATGGTGATCCGAAAAGATACAGTAGGTTACTCCAATTTTTTTGTTTTTCTGTAGAGATTTACTTTGTTACCAAGTATGTGACCAATTTTAGAGAAGGGTCCATGATGTGCTGAGAAGAAGGTATATTCTTTTGTGTTTGGGTGGAATGCTCTATAGATGTCTGTTAAGTCCATTTGATTTATGACATGTGTTAGTTCCCTTATTTCTCTATTAAATTTCTGTCTGGTTGATTTGTCCATTGGCAAGAGTGGTGTGTCTACTCTTAGTGTGTGGGTTTTTTTGTGGGACTTAAACTTTTTTTGATCCAGTCTATTTGGTATTCTGTAAGTTTCTTGTACCTTTGTAGGTATACCTTTCTTTTGGTTGAGATTTTTTCTTCTATGGTTTTGTTGAATATACTTTCTGTGTCTGTGAGCAGGAGTTTTCTCCTTTTTCTAGCCATATTATTCTTAGGTTTGTTTTTTCTTGGTGTCAGAGATTTTTTTTTGATGCTTCTTCTTAATAATTTGTTGGACTTAATGTTTTCTTTGACCAATAAATCTATTTCCTCTCTAGTATCTTTAATGCCTGAGTTTTTCCCCAATCTCTTGTATTTTGTTGGTTATAGTTGCCTCTATGGTTCCTATTTGTTTACATAGATTTTCCATATCCAGAATTCCCTCAGTTTGTGTTTTTTTTTATTGCCTCTATTTCAGTCTTCAAGTCTTGAACTGTTTGATTCACCTGTTTGTTTTTTTGGGGCGGCATTCTTTCAGGAATTTATTAATTTCTTCCAATTTTTTGTTTGTCCTTTCCTCCATTTCTTTAAGAGAATTTTTCATTTCTTCTTTAAGGTCTTCATCATCTTCATGAAGTTAGGTTTAAAGTAGTTTTTTTCTGCTTCTTCTGAGTCAGGATGATCAATTCTTCCTGTTCCACCGAGGTTGCAGGAGGATAGGTGACGTTGGGGGCAAGATGGGGCTAGTAGCTTGTGGTTTTTGGTAGATTGGGTGGGTATTGGAGCAACCTACCTGAAGGAAACTATCTTGTTGGCTGAATGAAGAAGCCAAGGCATTTGAAGAAGGGGCCTTTGGTTTTATCCCACTATGGAGGTCCTAGAGAGTGGGGTGTCCTGCCATGTGGCTGGTGACTCATCTCTTGGTCCTCTCAGTATTTTAGCAAGCTGTGTTGTACAGTTCCACCAAGGTTACAGGAGGATAGGCGAGTTGGTGGTGTGAAGGGGCTAGTCTAGTGGATGGGGGACAGGAATTGGGGAAACCTACCTTTAGGAAACTCTCCTGCTGGCTTGCTAGAGAAGTCAAGACCACTGGGGAGAGGTCCAGGGTTTGAAGTGCCAAAAACTTATCTCCAGCTTTGAGTAATAGGATTTCAGCAATGAGATGTTCATTCTTTCCTGGTTAAGATGTTACTGCAAGTAGTGTGTATGCTAATGGAAATCTCTTGTTTAAGCATACTTTGTTTATGTTATTTTACACTTCCCTTTAGTTTTATCATAGAAGAAAAGGACACATTATTTTATCTAAAAACTACTATGTCCCTAAAGTGTCCTGTGTTTTATATATTATATGTAATAAGTGATAAAGAATACAAGGATATTGAATGCAATGCTGTCTCCCTTCATGCCAGTCAAAATTGTAGCATGGATCATAAAGCTCTTATCCTGAGCTGAGGAGTTATTGAAAAGTTTATGGCTTCTCTGGGTGGGACACTTGCTTTTCTTTTAAAGGTATTATTGCCCATTTAAATAAACTGTAGTCTCACAGATAACACACTACACATGGGAATATGGATAGTACAAATTGGAATGGTAAAATCTTACTAATATTAAAAGATACAAATATGTGTGGCATTAAAGAAGATGGGATTTGGAAGACAAATTTTGTAAACCCTCAAAGAATTAATAAAAATATATTAAAAAGAGTTTTTGGGTGTCTTACTCAGTGTTACTATTGCTGTAATGAAATACAGTGGCCAAAGCAACTTGGGGAGAAATGAATTTATTTTGCTTACATTCTATATTACTTTTCTTCATTAAAGTAGTCAGGGCAGGAATTCATAGAAGGCAGAAGCTTCAGTACAGGAACTAGAACAGGGACCATGGTCAACTGCTTTGCTCTTGATGGCTTTTTGAAACCAGGACCACCAAAGCAAAGATGGCACTGCCCACAATTGGTTGGGCATACTTTCATTGTTCACTAATAAAGAAAATTCCTTTTAGCCAGATTTTATGGAGGCCATTTCTCAAATAAGTTTTTTTCTTTTCAGAAAACTTCATCTTCTCTTGAATATATGTATATATATATATATACAGTATTTAATGATGACAACAAACACTGCGTGTCATGTCACCTAGCCAGCAAAGACTTATTTTTAAGACTTGGTGTTAGAGAAAATTTAAAAAGAATAACATTGAAAGAAAGAAGGATACATATAATAGAAACAAATTTGAAATGGTTTCCAAAACCGAGCACATTTTATCTTGTAAAAATTCATTAGCTTATATATTTGATATTATCTCAAAATCTTCTATTTTTAAATACTTAAAAGTCTTAAATACAGAAGTAGTTATGAGTTAAATAGATGATGACTTTTTTAAATTTTTTTTTAAATATTCCCAAAGTAAAATGGTAGTGGTGTTGATAGCCTGTCTTCACACAGCATAAAACACACATTATCACATTTCTTAAGTAACTAGAAAGTGATAGAGGATATCTATATGATAATCAGTTCATTTGAATAGAAAACACAGTCTATATCTTTCAAGCAAACATCTTTGAGCCAAGTAATGACATTGCTATTATTTCTAGACCATTAAACAGCCCTCATGAGAAACACTGAATGCTTAAGGTCAGTGACTTCAAATTTTCTTAGATTTGTGCCAGAATTTGAACAGAGAAATGGCTTGAAAGCCTCCAGAGTGAAGTCAGGAAGCAGGAAGCAGGAGTATATCAAACTATCATTAGGGCAGAGAGGCATTTATTATGATACATTTAACAGAGAAGTTTGTACTTCCTGGGTAACTTAATCAATACTATAGTAACATTACAAATACGTAAACTGGATTTTATTCTGGGTTCACTGAATGGAATGTTTTTTATAAAAGGAAATGATGCAGTAAGTACTTGGCATCTCTAAATTTTCTCCCCAACACAACTACTGCTTCCATCAGCCAAGGCACTTAGACAAAGTGATTCTTCCATTCACACTCATAGACATAAACAGAAGTCACCTTTAGGTAAATCTTCCATGCACTGCTTGCTTTTCTATGCCAATCCATCAAGCAAATGAGCAATCTGTTTCTGTCATGCTGCACTGCCACCGCAATGAATCCCTAGACATCAGCTGCAGTCTATTTGAGTGTCAGCAGACAAATTCACAAATAGGTCCAATTTGTCCAGTTTTGCAGGCTGATTTTCAAGTAGTGACCAACATACATGTTCAGTTGGTTGTGGCAAAGGAGTTTAGATTTTAAGGAGCAGTTTATCACCTAATCCGTTGCCCAAGGCTTTATACTGCAGCCTATTAGATTGAGCCTGCCTAACTGCACACCATAAAGTACTATAATTCAGTTATGAGAAAATATAAAAGTATAGGCAGTGAGTAAGGGATCATGCTTAATCTCTAATTTACCTTAACTTTGTAGTAGCTAGTGAAAATAACTCATGGATAATAGAAAAAAATGACATCTAAAACTTATGATAGACACCAGTGTATATCACTAAAAAAGATGTATTAACTGACACAAACAGTTCAAATTAGAACAAAATATCAAATGTCTAACAAACTGTCTTACACATTTTGACCCTAATAATTTAACTTATAGTTAATAAATTAGAAAATCATTGAATAACTTGTGTAACATTTATCACTATCTTGGGAATAAAAATTGTATATTTTCTAAAATATGGAATTTGTGGATATAGAAATAGTATTGTAGTTGATAACATATAAGAAAAGACTTTCCTTTTTATTTATTTTTATTGAGCTCTACATTTTTCTCTGCTTCTCTCCCTGCTTCTCACCTCTACCCTTCAACACTCCCACAAGGTCCCCATGCTCCCAATTTACTTAGGAGATCTTGTCCTTTTCTACTTCCCATGTAGATTAGATCTATGACTCTCTTAGTGTCCTCATTGTTGTCTAAGTTCTCTGGGTTTGTGGTTTGTAGGCTGATTTTCTTTGCTTTATGTTTAAAAACAACCTATGAATGAGTATATGTGACAATTGTCTTTCTGTGTCTATGATACCTCACTCAAAATAATGTTTTCTAGGTCCATCCATTTTCCTGCAAAATTCAAGCTGTTGTTATTTTTTTCTGCTGTGTAGTACTCCGTTGTGTAAATGTACCACATTTTCCTTACCCATTCTTTGGTTGAGAGGCATATAGGTTGTTTCCAGGTTCTGGCTGGAAACAATGACAAACAATGCTGCTGTCAACATAGTTGAGCACATGTTTTTGTGGCACAATTGAGCATCCTTTGGACATATAGCCAAAAGTGGTATTACTGGGTCTTGAGGAAGGTTGTAGCCTAATTTTCTGAGAAATCAGCACACTGACATCCAAAGGGACTGTAACAGTTTGCATTCCCACCAGCAGTGCCAGTTGTGGTGGGTCACACCAGTAGAATTTGCTGAAGGAGGCAGAGGCAGGAGGATCACAAGTTCGAGGCTAGCCTGGGCTACACATTTGTGTGGCATTGATGGTATAGTGGTGAGCATAGCTGCCTTCCATGAAAAGACTTTCAACATACAACACTTTATATTATGCAACTATAGTCTAATAATTTTAAGTTCATATAGTATTTAATGTTTATAATGTTTTTATTTGTCATTCTGGAAGTGGCAATTGGGTCTGTGCATCTTAAGCAAGTGTCCTACTATTGAGATATATATCCAGACCTAAGAATATAAAAAGATTTTATGGTTGAAAGAACATAAAAATAAAAGCATGTTATACTTACATATTTTAATTAAAATTATAAAATATTATGTGGTAAATGATTTCTTAGATAGACATAGTCATATCTTATACAAAAAGTATTTTAATTTTATCCTGCACACTGCCTCACATAAACATTGTCATATCATAGGAAATTTTAAATATACTTGAAAGTGAAAGATTAAGACAGTAAAGATAATGTTTTTCATATAAGTACAGTAGCTTACCTTATTCTTTGTTTTCTATATACAAATAGAAGCTTCTAGTATCAAAACCCTTTTGATTGCTTCAGTTAGATAAGACTTAAGCATGTAGAAAAGAAGGAGCAGAAAGATAGATGAGCAGAGTGCCTATATAGAAAGTGTATTCATTCTCTACTCCAACCAAAGGGAAAAACAAGAGGAAAGGAAAATCTGAAATCAGAGTGATCAAACACAAGGAATCCCACCATTGTGATTGTGTAAAGTTTATCCATGGGTGTTTTGTAGACTGTGTTTTTATTTCCACTTGGAATTTATCTCTGTATAAGATGAATGTATTTGATGACTATAATAGGGAAATATAGCTCTGTATTGAGAAAAGCAGCATGTGAGAAACATTTGTTGAGAATTTTAAAGACAAAATATTTGACTAAAGCTTAATGCAAATAAATTTGCCTCAAAATCAATATTTAAAACATATAATAAAATAATATTATCAATTGTTTTCTAAATATGGAGTCTAGACAGTCTTGCATAGAAGTAATAAATTACAGAAAATGTTAGCTACATTTATTATTCTTGTAGTCTCTTTATGAAAAGAAAAACTAAATGTATCTTTTTTAAAATGAGTAATGAAAACTTGATAATTTATGCACAAAGTATGTTAAACTACATCATCCATTTCATTATATTCTAACTATGAAACAAGAACATGAGCAAAAAATGTGAAAAAAAAATGATCGAGAGTGAGGGTGATGAAGCAGAGTCAAAAGAGGAACAGTACATATAATAGGAAACAAATATATCTACTTATACAGCTTTCCTATGTTGGTAACTGCTTAACAGCACACTGATGAATTGTTGAGTTATTTATGGTGATGTATAACTTTCCAATGACAGACAGGTTAAATTACAAAGCCAGGAAAATAAAACATCATGTAATAGCTTGACATGTGTGGTGATTTTCTAAAACCATCAACAGAGACAGATTTATTGAAGGAAAGACTATTTTTTGTAGAATTCTTTAAATTGAAAAAAATGTTGAACTAATTTAAGATATATATGTAGTTATAGTAATAAAATTTTATGTTGAAAAATATACTAAAGTTAGTCAACTTGAGTATAACAATATTTATTTCAAGTTAAATTTTATTTTTCTCAAAGATCTTTGATGCAGTAACAGCTGAGAGTTTTTGAAACTTTCAACGGACAACCTCACCAAAAAAATTTCAGGGAACCCTGACTGCTCTTTGGACTGGAAAGGGCGGGGGAGGGGAGTGAGGTCTGGGGAGTGGGGGGAGGGGGAGGGAAAAGGGAGGCGGGGAGGAGGCGGAAATTTTTAATAAAAAAATTTTAATAATAAAAAAATCAATATAACTTCTTAACATGTTCTAAATAAAAGAGGTTTTAAGTTATAAAAATGCATGTTATTAAGGTGTATACCTACAAGTTATAAAAGGATGAGGGCAAATGTAAGTCATCAAATTTCTCACACTGCCTTTCATATTCTTCATTAGTTGTTCTCTAAAAATACTTTTCATTCTACAAAAATATCTGTGATAGTCATTCTGACGTCAATATGCTGCTGTTTATTCAATGTATGTGTCTAAAACTTCTGTTTTCATAAACTCCAAAAACTCTTGTGAGTTCCATGGAGCCGAGTTGAAGGATTCACCTTTAACAGGTCAGATATCCCTCTCTCAATTCCCTGGTTCTCAATTTTTTATTCATCCTAAACAAAAGATTGTCCTCTGCTCAGCCAACACCTTGACAGGTTTGAGAGAAACTGAACAGTTCCACACCACAAATCCTGGACAGGAGTAAAGTGACCACAACCGCCAGGATGTGACAAGCACCCAAATTTCTCAGGCCACCCAAGAAAGACTTGACACCCACAAATAAGCAGAGGCAGTCTTGATAACCCACCATCCAAATCCCCTCAACCTTTCATGCCTAATTCCCTACCATTTTATTATAAGAGAAAGATGGGAGTGTTGCAATCTGCTGATCTGACTTGTCACTTGGGTACCCTGTCCCTTTAAGAGACAAGCCCCGCCCAATCCCTTCCTGCCTATGAAGCAAATCTTCCTCCTCACTGTGGTCTTCCACCCACCAAGGGGACCTGCATTATCTCAGGTCACCCCACTTTTATGAACGATGACGGTTAATTATTCAATTAATTATTTCCTTTTTCAGAAGTCACACTTGTGTTGTTTATGGAGGTGGAGGTATACATACTCATTAGTATAAACAACATTGTTAATAGCACAGAAAACATTCCTATTGCCAATAATCATGCTCATAATTTTATGTCTTTTTAAAAATATGCTTTACATTTTTGTTTTTAATATTATAGTATAATTATAAAATTTAAATATTTCCTTTCCTCTCTTCAAGCCCTCCCGTATATTCCTCTTTAGTCTTTATAAAATTCAAGGCAGTTTCTCAATAATTGTTACTGTATTCATATATATGTATAAATATATGAGCTATTCAATTATATCATACATATACCTAATATATATACATATATACTCTTAAATGCATATATATGAATATATGGACTTGTATATGGATGTGCACATATATATGTCTATGTATGTATGTATATGTGGAGTGGTATTCCTAAAATGAACTTTCTCATCCTATATAATGTTACTTTATTTTCAGGACACACCATTTGATATTGGATAACTTATTAGTGGGATCTTCCCTTATACTATTTTCTCTGCTCTATACCTACATAGTTGCTTGTAGTTAAATGCATAAGGCTGAGGCTGTGTTGATTTTCCTAGTCCACATTGGCATTTCTATTCTATAATCTCTGTTCAATAATTTCTTGAGAATTTTCTATGTGAAAGCATTGCATTTTGATCATGTTCGTTACTACATCTTCCTAACACATCCCCCATCTGTGCTTTTTGTACTCTTTTTCATTAATAATGTACTGATTCTATTCTGTGTTGCTCATATATGCATAGGGCAATCCACTGCAACATGGTTGACCTGACACTCTCAAACCCAAACAGCACAAATAAACCAAAAACAAAAAAAAGCAGAATAAATCATAGGGAAAAAGGACAATTTAGGAATTATATTATAGTGTCTATGAAGCAAAATGCCAAAATATTTTCTGTAAAGTAAAAGAATTACTAGAAAAATAAAGAAGTGATCTAAGAAATGGATGGATCATAAATTATTTAAAATGGAAACAAGGTGATTTTCGATTGAATGATCAGATGTCCCAAGTCATCTGAGAAGTATAAAAATCTGGAGACTAAAATGTGACAAATTCAGAGAAGATCAGGTCAGAGACGCTAAAGAAATTTTAAGAAAAAACCCATGCTAAGACACTGCTTGTTGTTTGGGAAGTGCCAAAATTTATATTCAATGTAGACCAAACAAACATAGGCGACAACTGAAGAGAAAATGGACAAATATCACCACTGTAATATTCTGTTTTGTTTGTTTGTTTGTTTAAAGACAGGGTTTCTCTAGGGTGTCCTAGAACTTGCTCTGCAGACCAACCTGGCCTTGAATTCACAGAGATTACCTGTTTCTTCCGAGTGCTGAGATTAAAGGCGTGTACCAGCACTGCCTGGTGTAATTCTTCATGTATAATGAACATTGTCAGATTCATCTAAGGTCAGATAAGATATGGTAATAGACAATGCGAAAATCTACTACCTCTGCTTTTAACTTAGGAAAATAAAGGAGAAATGATCAGTCACTCATCCACTAGCAGGAAGAGAGAATCCAGAGCCTCATCAGCCTATCTAAATCCCTGGTGGATGTTGGGAATTCTAATCCCAGTGCTGGGAGGGTAGACACAGCTCAAGGACACTTGACACATAAAATACCTTAAATATGACATATCTTTGTTCTCAGCCTCCATTATCTGTATATGTATCTGTATCTGGATATCTGGACATCTGTATCTGTATCTGAATATCTATCTATCTATCTATCTATCTATCTATCTATCTATCTATCTATATATCTATATATCTGTATATTTGTATCTGTTGTCTGTATCTATCTGTATCTGTAACTATCTGTATATCTGTATGTATCTCTATCTGTAACTCTGTATATCTGTATCTGTGTATCTGTATATCTGTAACTGTATCTCTGTCTATCTGTATCTGAATCCATATCTACTTTTATACCTATTCCTTGGAATTTGAAACTGTCACAAGATGCCTAGAATTTTCATATTGCACTCCTCATTCACAGCAGTGTGTTCATAGTGTGTTCACAAATGCAAACAAACTCCCATCACTCAAGCCTTAACTAATAATGAAGAAATCCAGCAACTACTTTACCCAAGTTGAAATAAATCAATATTTATTACTTCTTATAAGACAGCCTACATATTAAGGTATGGTGCATTTAGCTAGAAATTGTTGCAGAGTCATTCACAATTATTTCCTTAATGACAAATGAAAATGTTTTAAAGGATGAAATTTGTAACCATATTAGTATAAGACCTTGTTTTCTAAAGACAGTAGGGACTCACATTCAGGGATTTAAAACAATATCTTAAATGTAACACTTTCAGCCTGAAAAAATTATAAGACATTGCTTTTACTCTTTTGCTTAATGTGTGTTTTTATAAGAAAAAAGTATCAGTCCTCTAAAAATACATTTGTACAACATTTATCAAAAAGCATATCATACATTTTTTTTCTCTGCTTTGCTGACACTCAGGTCCTGAACATACTTCATTCTACAAACTTCAACTGATTCTATTTACACCCTTTAAAATAAAATTGTCCGTCTTTGAGAGTGACTTCTAATAATGGAAAATGAGAAATTAATTTTCCAAAGAGCTCTTCCCAAGTAAGTGCCACAAGGATGTGGAGGCTTAAACAGAATGTAGTGACCCTTTTAAATTAGCAACTGTGGTAAGCATTAATGCCAGAATTATAAACACATCTATTAATATTAAGTACTAATTACCCATATCCATGTCTAAAATCTCTGAAAATTATGCCATTGAAATAAATGTTAATTGTTAGTTTTGCAGCTATAGAACACAAAACAACTCTATTGTTGATATGAGGTCATTTTTTTCCTGGTGGAATATTGTATTTTTATTAGCAATGCTAAAAAGGAAAAAAAACATAAAGTGTAATGTTATCAGCATTTTTTTAGTAGAATTTTCCTCCTTTCTTTCTCTTTCTCTTCGGATCATTTTTCCTCCTTTTTTTTAATCTGTCTTTCTGTCTTCCTGTTTCCCTCTCTCTTTCTCTGTGCCATGCCATGTCTGTGTTTGTCTGTTTCTCTCTTTCTCTCTCCTAACTCTACCTCTAGTAACTAGGGAGAGAAATGCTTTGTTACTAGGAAAAGGAAATACTTTGCCATTTGTAGAGCACATGTTATGAGACAAAACTGTAGATGAGTGGATCTACCTAGGCTTATAATAGAAAATTTATTTTTAGTCTCTTACATTTGAAAATACATATAGTATTATTGTTACTGTGCAAAATACAGTGTCTGTATTCTGGTTGTCAAGGACAGTCAAACCGTTATGAGTTTTTAAGCAACTGTGACAGTATTAGAGTAAGATATTTTTCAGCATAATAGCAGAGAGGGTTTGTGTAATACTCAAGAGGATATTCAGAAATTTTTCTGTGTCCAGTGCATAATCTAAACAGTAGGTGCTTTGTCATTTGTATGTAGACATTTGGAAGTAATGCACAGTGATGGTGAACAGTTACATTTAACACATCACAGAAAAGGGCTACGGAAAAGGTATACTGACCACATAACCTGCTTTAATGGGAAGCAAGCTCTAAATCATGTTTCCATATACAATTTTGAATTATTATGTGAGTTACTCTTATAAAGGCAAGTGTACAAATGCAGTTGATTTATTTAATTAACTCTGTTTTGAAGCTTAATTAAAAATATTACCCATATGTTATAGTTTATATTTTTTTAAAAAATCTCTCAAAAATCTCACTTGTTGAAGTCTTGTCTCTTGTAGGTGATACTATTCTCCAGAGTGCTTTGGCCATGATAGCAGTACATTAGTCCACCCACTCCAGATTCCATGACTGAATAGACTGGGCTGTTAGAGCAATTTACTTTCTAAGGTTATGCCTTTGAAGGGATGTTTTTGCTTCTCTCTCTCTCTCTCTCTCTCTCTCTCTCTCTCTCTCTCTCTCTCTCTCTCTCTCTTTCTCTCTCTCTTCTCTCTTTCTCCTCTCTCCTCTCTTCTCTCCCTACTTCTTTCCTCCCTCTCTTCACCACAAAGGGAGTATCTTTTCTCTGTTTCAATCACCCTGCAATGAAATTTTACCTCTCTGTTTCATGGTCTAAAATCTATACCACCATGTAGCCACAGCCTGAGATGTCTTCAACCATGGGCCAAATAAATCTTTTCTCTAAAATTGTTTTCTTCAGATATTTGGTCACAGTGTCAAAATGTGACACCTCAGCATTATGAGAATTTTCGCAGACTTCCGTAGGTACAACGCCCAGAAGTTCTGAGCTGGCTTATGCCAAGTAGTCTAAATTATACTATGGTACCAAGGATACATAAGTCAAACTATGTCAGGTTCTTTTTACATATTTAATAACAAATAATCAATCATGAAAGCATATCTGTTTAAATAACTTTATAAAGACAGATCAGGTTGTATTTATGAATTTGTGTTTGTATGTATGTACATATATAACAACAATTTATATAAAACGATGTCATGAACATGAAAAATAGCAAGGAGAGGTATATGGAAAGATTTGCAGAAGCGATTATCAATAATGAAAACACAAATGATAATTTTGAAAGAATTTTTCATTTTATGTGTATGCATTTTTTGTCTTGGATGTGTGTCTGCATGCCACCTACACTCTTTTCTTTACCAAGACTCCACAGAGACCACTGAAGGCCCTGGACCTGGAGTTACAGATAGTTGTTATTTGCAATGTGGAGGCTGGGAATTGATACCATGCCCTCTTTAAGGGTAGCCTGTGTTCTTAACCACACACTGTCTTCTCTCAACTGTTTGAGTATAAATATGACTTCAAAATTTCTGCTTTGAAGCTTTTCTTTCTCAAGTCACATAGCTGTTTGTTTTTTAGAGGACATTTCTAGAATGTTACTTTAGGATAAGCCCAGAAACTCACCAACTCTGCTCTCAGCGAACAGCAAATACGTCACCTGAAATGTTCCTCCATGGTCCAGCAAGATGGTTCTTCTTTTCACCAGGCTCACAGGATATGTTTGGTTCACACACAATATTCTTTTCATAAAATCAGATTTCTGATCTTTGCCTTCTTTTATTTGGGAATTTTTCTCAATGATAGATGGCCCTAAAATTTATCATCAAAACGGTAAACAAGGTCATTTTTGAGAAACAAGTCCTATTAAAGTTTTTGAGAAAATAAGCACAAACTAGGCAGGTCCTAGGAAAGCCAGTAGGCACTGTTGGCCTAATCATTTAGGACAGTGTGTGTGCCTCTCGGCAATAAAACTGCCTGCTGGGCAATGGTGTGGCAAAGCCAGGGAGGCTCCTTGCTGCTCAGCAGAGACAGTATTCTTTTGATCTCACACAAAGCTCAAGGACAGTTTCAGATTGTAATATCTGACTTATAATAAATTCTCATTTGCATTACTGCATTTTCTTATTTTTCTTATGAGTGATATTGGCATAACTTCTAGGATGACATGTCACATTGATGACAGAACTTCTTTCGAGAAGGGCCTGAGGGAAAAAGGGAAATTCTCCTGCCCCTATTTACATAGGATATTACCTTGGAAAGAATACATTACTTAGCTTTGATTTTAGGACTGAACTCTGTTTTCCCATAATGGTATACTGAGATTCAAATTGACAGTAGACCAGACTGATTCTTCCTTGGAAATAGGTTTATTCTAGATATGTTTCATTAAAATAAAGTTATTGAAATGTGCAGGTGTACTATGGAATCTCAAAATAGTTTTGACTTGCATTTCCTTAATGTATAAAAATGTTGAACATTTCTTTAAGTGTTTCCCATTCACTTGAGAGTCCTCTATTGAGAAGTCTCTGTTTATACAGTTTACCCTATTTTTAATTGTATTATCTTTTTTTAATACCTAGTTTTTGAGTTCTTTATATATTTTGGTTATTAGATCTTTATTAGATGTTGATTTGGTTAAAAAAATCTTGTTTGGTAGGCTTCATCTTTGTTGATTTAATGATGTCCTTTACCTTACAGAAAACTTTCAGTTTAAGGAAGTGCCATATATTAATTATTTTTTTTTCAATATCTGTGCTGTCAGTGTGTTGCTCAGAAAGTTGTCAGCTGTACCAAAGCACTAACGGCTGTTCTTCACTTTCTCTGCTTTCAAGTTCAATGTGTCTGGTTTTATGGAGAGCTCTTTAATCCACTTGGACTTGAGTTTTGTGCTGGCTGACAAATATGGATCTGTTTGCCATCATATACACATAGAAATCCAGTTTGAGGAACACCATTCTCCTTATACTGCTTGGGTGATCAGGAACCAGAGACTGGATAGCTTAGAGATCTAGGATCCATGCCTTGTTTAATTGCCAGCAGATGGGAACAGGTACAAAGGTCCATAACCAGACATTATACAGTGAGAGTAAATCGGACTTCTCCATTGGGTCCTACCTTTTGGAGACTGGGGAACCTGAGGAAGAGGAAAAAATCTGTCAGGAGTCAGAGGGGATATAAGACACCAAGAGAACATGGCCCACTGAATCAACTAAGCAGGGCTCACATGGCTCACTGTGGTTGAAAAGGCAAGCATGTGGCCTTTAAGGATCCGCATCAGGTCCATGTGTCGACTGTTGCTAGCTTGGTGTTTTGGTGGGACTCCTAAGAGTGGGATCACGTGCATCTCTGAATCTTTTGCCTGTTCTTGAGACTCTTTCCTACATATTGGGTTGCTGTGTTTCCTTCAATATGAGGGCTTTTTCTTGTCTTATTGTATCTTATTTTGTCTTGTTTGTCTTGTCTTGGAGCCCTGTTCTTTTCTGAAGAGGGAACAGTGGATCTGAGGGAAAGGGAAAATGTGTGTGGGGTAACTAGAAGAAGTAGAGGGAATGAAATCTGTGGTTGGAATGTATTAGAGAAGAGTCTATTTTCAAGACGAGTAAAAATTACAACAAAAGTGAGAGTGAAATATGCTGGTTTAATGAATAGAATTGTGATCTGATACAAAGTGTAGAATTTGGGTAAAAACCCAGAGAGTATGAGAAGTTGAGGACAGCAATAAGTTGCTGAATGTTAATACAGGGGGCACAACAAAGGGATGAGCTACTGTGGCTTCCTGAACTGGAAGAGAGAAAAGAGCCTTCCCCAAGAAGATCTCTCTGGTGTGCATGATCCTACCAATGTCTTAATGTCATGTCTGCACTCTGAGAAAGACAAACAGTAAGTCACCTGAGATTTTTAAGCCTTCTGCTCTTGCAAATGTAACATAAGATATACCATTATACATAATGTAGCCTTTCTGTTTTGTACAATCTAACCATCAACATCACCTTAAACTGAAGAAA
>CADCXT010001279.1:0-90730 GCA_902806775.1 Microtus agrestis | reverse complement strand
AGGATGACGTATCAATCCTGAATATCTACACCCCTAATACAAAAGCACCCACTTATCTAAAAGAAATATTACTAGAACTGAAGGCAGACATTAAACCACACACACTAGTAGTAGGAGACTTCAATACACCTCTCTCTCCAATGGACAGGTCAATCAGACAGAAACCTAATAGAGAATTAAGAGAATTATTGGAGGTAATGAAGCAATTGGACTTAACAGACATCTATAGATCACTCCACCCAAATAGGAAAGAATATACCTTCTTCTCTGCAGCTCATGGAACCTTCTCAAAAATTGACCACATACTCGGAAACAAAGGAAACCTCCACAGATACAAAAAATATCAGTGTCCACCTCTGTCTTATCAGATCACCACGGATTAAAGTTAGAAGGCAACAACAATGCTACCCCCAGAAAGCCGACAAACTCATGGAAACTGAACAGTCAACTACTGAACCACAACTGGGGCAAGGAAGAAATTAAGAAAGAAATTAAAGTCTTCCTTGAATTTAATGAAAATAAAGAGACAACATACTCAAACCTATGGCACACGATGAAAGCAGTGCTAAGAGGAAAGTTCATAGCACTAAATGCACACTTAAAGAAAACGGAGAAAGCATACATCGGGGACTTAACAGCACACCTGAAAGCTTTAGAAAAAAAGAAGCAGACCTGCCCAGGAGGAGTAGAAGACTGGAAATAATAAAACTGAGGGCTGAAATCAACAAAATAGAAACACAGAAAACAGTCCAAAAAATCAATGAAACAAAAAGTTGGTTCTTGGAGAAAATCAACAAGATCGACAAACCCCTATCCAAACTAATT
Organism: Microtus agrestis; assembly: GCA_902806775.1. NCBI lineage: Eukaryota > Metazoa > Chordata > Mammalia > Rodentia > Cricetidae > Microtus > Microtus agrestis. The sequence continues at coordinate 89,905 of CADCXT010001279.1, read as the reverse complement.
AAACAACAAGGAGAGAACACGCAGATAAATAAGATCAGAAATGAAAAGGGGGACATAACCACTGACACAGAGGAAATTCAGAGAATCATTAGATCTTACTACAAAAGCCTGTATGCCACAAAACTGGAAAATGCAAAAGAAATGGACATTTTTTTAGATAAGTACCTTATATCAAAGCTAAACCAAGACCAGGTGAACGATCTAAATAGACCGGTTAGTCGCGAAGAACTAGAAGCTGTTATCAAAAATCTCCCCTCCACACAAATGCTAAACTGCTTCTGCAGCTTGAACTCTGGTCTGCTTTGGAGCTGAGTTGCAGACTAAACATCAGACTGCTTTAAACTTTGGGACACCGAACTCATTTTAATTAAAATATTAACCTCTCTTCACTTAAGAAGGGGGAAAATTGGGGCTTCCTGTCACTGTTGCTCAGAGACTGGAACTGGTGGTATTTGATAACAACAATGTATGTCATTGTACTCCTACAGAAATTGAGCTAATGATATTTGTAACTGCTTATAGATGTTGGGAAAAGTTTGGCACATGCTGTAAACTGTTTGGTTTTAATGCATATGTTAAAAATTTTAGATTTTGATCCCTTTTACACTGCCCTAATTTTTGGCAGGCAGCACACGTAACTTTATGTGGAGTAGGCACTTAGGAAGGAGGACATACCATAGGCCAGACTAAAAGGTGAATACTGGGTTGGGAAAAACCCCTTTCTTCTTGTCTGGAGGTGGAGTTACTGGTGCCAAAATTATATCATTGTATCTTTTGTTTGAGGATCTCCTCACAATCTTTTCATTAATGATAGACGCAGGGGCCCAATGACGGGAGTTAGTGTGGATCCTCGCCTGAATAGCACACCATACAGAGGTTGTAGAAACCGGCTCAACATGGCATGGTACAGGTATGAGGACACTCTCCACATGGCCTAAGACAGGGTGCCCTGTGATCTGTTTACTTTAATCCTGCTAGATGCCTTTTATTTGAGGAGCTCCAAGGACGGGTGACTTATGGCAGGATAATCCCCCAACCTAAGACAGGGCCCTGGAAACCCTAGGATGGGTAAGGGGGAAAGAAAAAAGGCCTGGTCCCCACTCGACCTAAGAATCATCAGGCACCCCTCTGTTCCCAGGAGAGGTAAATTGCTTCTCCACTCGAGAGGAGGGTGTCTGCTTATCTCAGTCCCTTCTCCTTTAGATCTGACACCATGGTTGACTCTGGCGGGTGTTCTCCACGTAAAAACTACCTGCCTTTATATAAGAGAGAGGGGGATCTGTTAGGAGCCGTTTCCCTAAAAATCATTACAGGAAACATCACCCTAGCGAGTCTGCAGGGAACCCCACACCCATAATTGTGCTAAGACTAGTTCTATTGCCCCACACCCAATTAAAGCTGTTAATGGAGAAAAAATTAATAAATAAATAAAATCTCCCCTGCAAAAAAAGCCCAGGACCAGATGATTTCAGTGCAGAATTCTAGCAGAACTTCCAAGAAGAGCTAATACCTATACTCCTTAATGTATTTCACAATATAGAAACAGAAAAGTCATTGCCAAATTCCTTTTATGAAGCTACAGTTACCCTGATACCAAAACCACACAAAGACCCAACCAAGAAAGAGAATTACAGGCCTATCTCACTCATGAATATTGACGCAAAAATTCTCAATAAAATACTGGCAAACTGAATTCAAGAACACATTAGAAAAATTATCCATTATGATCAAGTAGGCTTCATCCCAGAGATGCAGGGCGGGCTCAACATACGCAAATCTATTAACGTAATCCACCATATAAATAAACTGAAAGAAAAAAACCATATGATCATTTCATTAGATGCTGAAAAAGCATTCGACAAAATTCAACACCCCTTTATGATAAAGGTATTGGAGAGACTAGGGATACAAGGGTTATACCTAAATATAATAAAAGCTATTTACAGCAAGCCGACAGCTAACATTAAATTAAACGGAGAAAAACTCAAAGCCATCCCACTAAAATCAGGAACAAGACAAGGATGTCCACTCTCTCCATACCTCTTCAATATAGTGCTTGAAATTCTAGCAATAGCAATAAGACAACATAAGGGGATCAAGGGGATTCGTATTGGAAAGGAAGAAGTTAAGCTTTCGTTATTTGCAGATGATATGATAGTATACATAAGCGACCCCAAAAACTCTACCAAAGAACTCCTACAGCTGATAAACACCTTTAGTAATGTGGCAGGATACAAGATCAACTCCAAAAAATCAGTTGCCTTCCTATACACTAAGGATAAAGAAACAGAGAGGGAAATCAGAGAAGCATCAGCTTTCACGATAGCCACAAAGAGCATAAAGTATCTTGGGGTAACCCTGACCAAGGAAGTGAAAGATCTATTTGACAAGAACTTTAAGTCTTTGAAGAAAGAAATAAAAGAGGACACCAGAAAATGGAAGGATCTCCCTTGCTCTTGGATTGGGAGGATCAACATAGTAAAAATGGCAATTCTACCAAAAGCAATCTATAGATTCAATGCAATCCCCATCAAAATCCCATCAAAATTCTTCACAGATCTGGAGAAGACAATAATCAACTTTATATGGAAAAACAAAAAAACCCAGGATAGCCAAAACAATCTTATACAATAAAGGAACATCTGGAGGCATTACCATCCCTGACTTCAAACTCTATTACAGAGCTACGGTATTGAAAACAGCTTGGTATTGGCATAAAAACAGAGAAGTTGACCAATGGAATCAAATAGAAGACCCTGACTTTAACCCACAAACCTATGAGCACCTGATTTTCGATAAAGGAGCTAAAAGTATACAATGGAAAAAGAGAGCTTCTTCAACAAATTCTGCTGGCAAAACTGGATGTCAATCTGTAGAAGAACGAAAATAGATCCATATCTCTCACCATGCACAAAACTCAAGTCCAAGTGGATTAAAGACCTCAATATCAGTCCGAACACCCTGAACCTGATAGAAGAGAAAGTGGGAAGTACTCTACAACACGTGGGCACAGGAGACCACTTCCTACGTATAACCCCAGCAGCACAGACAGTAAGGGCCTCATTGAATAAATGGGACCTCCTGAGACTGAGAAGCTTCTGTAAAGCAAAGGACACTGTCGCTAAGACAGAAAGGCAACCCACTGACTGGGAGAAAATCTTCACCAACCCCCCAACTGACAAAGGTCTGATCTCCAAAATATACAAAGAACTCCAGAAACTAGACCGTAAAAGGCTAATCCACCCAATTATAAAATGGGGCACTGAGCTGAACAGAGATATCTCAACAGAAGAAGTTCAAATGGCCAAAAGACACCTAAAGTCATGCTCAACTTCCTTAGCGATAAGGGAAATGCAAATCAAGACAACTTTAAGATACCATCTTACACCTGTCAGAATGGCTAAAATCAAAAACACCAATGATAGCCTTTGCTGGAGAGGTTGTGGAGAAAGGGGTACACTCATCCATTGCTGGTGGGAATGCAAACTCGTGCAACCACTCTGGAAAGCAGTGTGGAGATTTCTCAGGAAATTCGGGATCAACCTACCCATGGACCCAGCAATACCACTCTTGGGAATATATCCAAGAGAGGCCGTATCATACAACAAAAGTATATGCTCTACTATGTTCATAGCAGCATTGTTTGTAATAGCCAGAACCTGGAAACAACCTAGATGCCCTTCAATTGAAGAATGGATGAAGAAAGTATGGAATATATACATATTAGAGTACTACTCAGCAGTGAAAAACAAGGACTTCTTGAAGTTTGCAGGCAAATGGATGGAAATTGAAAACACTATCCTGAGTGAGGTAAGCCAGACCCAAAAAGAGGAACATGGGATGTACTCACTCATATTTGATTTCAAGCCATAAATGAAGGACATTGAGCCTATAGTTCGGGTTCTTAGAGAAGCCAAATGAGAAGGAGAACCCAAAGAAAAACATATAGGTATTCTCCTGAATATTAACCTTCATCAGGTGATGAAAGGAGACAGAGACCCACATTGGAGCACCGGACTGAAATCTCAAGGCCCAAGTCAAGAGTGGAAGGAGAGAGAGCACGAGCAGGGAGCTCAGGACCACGAGGGGTGCACCCACACACTGAGGCAGTGGGGATGTTCTGTCGGGAACTCACCAAGGTCAGCTGGCCTGGGTCTAAAAAAGCCTGGGTTAAAACTGTTCTCACTGAACATAGCGGACAATGAGGACTACTGAGACCTCAAGAACAATGGCAATGGGTTTTTGATCCTACTGCACCTATTGGCTTTGTGGGAGAATAGGCAGTTTGGATGCTCACCTTACTAGACCTGGATAGAGGTGGGTGGTCCTTGGACTTCCCACAGGGCAGGGAATCCTGATTGCTCTTTGGGCGGTCGAGGAAGGGGGATTTGATTGGGGGAGGGGAAGGGAGGGGGCGGCGGTGGGGAAGAGACAGAAATCTTTAATAAATAATATAAAATAAATCATCCTGAGTGAGACCCAGAAAGACAATATGGTATGTATATGCTTATATGTGGATGTTAGCCATTAAGTTAATGATAACCAGGCTATATTCCATAGACCCAGAGAGGTTAGGTATAAAGAAAGGGTCTGGGGAGTACACATGGATCTTTCTGGGAGGGGGAACCAAAAATTTTATGGGTTTATTGGGGGTGGGCAGAGATGGGAACAGAAGGATCAAGTTGGGAAGAGAGATAGAGTTGAGGGAGGGAATTCTGGGAGAGACAGCTGAAATTGAGGAGCATTTGAGGGATGATATGGACACATAGTACAGCAGAAACTTTCTTCAATATATGAAGGTGATCCTAATGAGGCCTCCTTAAAATGGGGATATGGAGTCTCAACTGACCATCTCTTGTTATCAAATGAAGCTTCCAGTACCAGGCCTGGGTTGCATTCAATTGGGTTGTTGGCCAAGGGAGTCCCATAGAAATCCCCAAATCACCGAGGTTGTACTAAGACAATGGTTGCACTCCACAAACTGACAGTGGGTTGTGTGGAGATGTGGTGGGGAGGGGTAATGCAGAGGACAACATCCACACAACTCAATGAACATGGAGAGGTTGAGCTGGTACCTACATATAGCTTTTGCCTATACATTCTAATTTCTTTGATATAGGAAGGTAATCTGCAGGCTACCAAAGAGAAATGCAAATATCAACCCAGCCACAAAACCTTGGAGCTAAAATCTGTCCTGTCTGCTAAATATGGTAGTGTAATGGTAGCCCAAAGGTGGGGAGAGTGACCATCCAATGTCTAATTTGACTTAAGACCCTCTTCATGAGATGGAACCCATACCTGGCATTTCTTGGATGACCAAGAACTAGAGACTACATAGTCCAGAGTCCTAGGGTATAACCAAATAATACTGGTCTTAAAAAAAAGGAAAAGTAGGAATAAATGCTTTCTAATGACATTCTTTCTTGCCCATCATTTAGTACTTTATTCAGCCATCATCAGAGAAGCTTCCTTCCGCAGCAGATGGGAACAAGATAGAGACCCACAGCTGGATATTAAGCAGAGAGCAAACAAGACCCTCTACATCAACTGAGTAAAGCTCATATGAACTCAGAGACTGAAGAAGCAAACACGGGGCCAATGTGGGTTGGAACCAGGTCCTCTGCATATGTATTATAACTTTTAGCTTAGTATTTTTGTGGGACTCCTGAGTGTGAGAATGAGGGTCTCTGATTAATTCTTGGGTCTGCTCTTGGGATCTCTTTTCCTTCTTTGGGGTTGTCTTGTCCATCTTTGATGTGATGGTTTTTGCTTCATTTTTATTATACTTTATTTTGTCATTTTTAGCTGTTATTTCTTAGATGTCTGTTCTTTTCTAATGAAAGACCAAAAGGAGTAGATCTGGAGGGGAAGAACTGGGAGTAGCAGAGGGAGAGAAACTATAATCACAAAATAGTGTGTGAGAAAAGAGTCTTTTCAATAAAGGGAAACTATTTTTTAAATAAAGAAAGGAAGAAATACGGTTTTTGGAAGAAATGAATAAATGTTCCGTCCTACCCTCCTCCACCAAACACTATAGTTAATACTATTAATTTTTTGAGTTTTTCTGTGCAGCCCTAACTGCCCTAGAACATGCTCTGTAGACCTGGATGGCCATGCCTCCTAAGGGCTGGAGTTAAAGGTGTGTGCCACCATGCCCAGCTAATAATGGTGTTTTTTTTATATATGAGCATTTTTGATAGATTTAATGAGATCAAAAGACATCATTCTCATTCATGGCAAACATTTATTTCAGAATAAGCCTTTTTCTTTTTAAAGTTATTACATATTAATTCTTAGACATGTTTTAAAACATAACAAGTGTGGGGGCTGGAGAGATGGCTCAGCGGTTAAGAGCATTGCGTGCTCTTCCAAAGGTACTGAGTTCAATTCCCAGCAACCACATGGTGGCTCACAACCATCTGTAGTGAGGTCTGGTGCCCTCTTCTGGCCTGCAAGCATACACACAGAGAGAACATTGTATACATAATAAATAAATAAATATTTAAAAAAAACAAGTGTGCATATTTATGAAGTATCACATGATGCCTTGATACAAGAACACACAGGATACAAATTTAGTTTCTTCAAACATTAATAATTTCTGTATGATAAAAACATTCAGAATTTATTGTCAGTCTTTTGAATGATATTGTACAGTACCATTATCTCGGCAGCAATCGTGTATGCAGTAACTGGAGCATCTGACTTCTGCCCATCCACAATTTAATTAATCATTCCCCAGCATTCTCTTCCTCACTGCTCCTGATAAACGCCTTCTGGTTCCCAACTTGTCTGAGGTCAGCCCTTCTATAACCCACATATGAGGGATACTTACTTGCCTGTCTGTGCCTGATTTACTTCAGCACAATTGTCCTATCTCACCTCTATCACAAATGATAGAATTTCATCCTCTTTTATGAGAAAATCCACTTCCTGCTGTGCATGTGCAACATTTTGGTTAGCCACTCATTAGCCTGTTCCCATTCTCTGTTCTATCACTGAGAGTACATGTGGGGTGGTGTAGATTTTTTTTGGTTTGTGTCTTCTTCTGTTTTCAGGGCCCAAACAGTGCCTGATTTAACGAAAGTACATATTAATCCGATATCCATTAAATGAATTAGCGAATAAACCAATTGAAAGTTTTGGATTAGAAAAAACAATTGTGACTTATTTTTTGCTGATGATGTGAAAATCTTTTGGCAATTGCTTCTCTATTGTTTTGCATTGTTTTGTTACTTTTGGGTATTCTTAGTTTTCAAGTGGAAGAGGGGTAATGAGTTCTGAGAGCTTTTAACACACCTGGAAAAACACCTGGAAGAATGTGATCTTAAAAGAGGTCCGTGGGGGCTGGAATGGCAGGTGACCACAATGAGCAAAAGTCCAGAAAACATTAACCTGACCCAGAAGTTTGGGAAGTTTACCACCCCTGTTTGCTTGGTTTCACCGTCTTATTTCTTGGGAAATATTACAATTCTTTTTATTGATTCCCAGAAGGCTTGCTTGATTTGCTTGTTTCTAAGTATGTAGATGAAAAGGTTCAGCATACTGGGTTTTGATCCTACTGCACGTACTGGTTTTGTGGGAGCCTAGGCAGTTTGGATGCTCACCTTACTAGACCTGGATGTAGGTGGGTGGTCCTTGAACTTACCACAGGGCAGGGAACCCTGATTGCTCTTTGGGCTGATGAGGGAGGGGGACTTGATTGGGGGAGGGGAAGGGAAATGGGAGGCGGAGGTGGGGAGGAGGCAGAAATCTTTACTACACACACACACACACACATATATATATTAAAGAAAAGGTTCAGCATAGGGGCAATGGAAGTAGTGAGAACTGTCACACCTTTGTTAATGGCCACCTCCTCCTTAGCTGAAGGCTTGATGTAGATGAAGATGCAGCTGCCATAGGTGATGGAAACCACAATCATGTGGGAAGAGCAGGTAGAGAAGGCTTTTCTCTTGTTGGGCAGAAGGGAATCTAAGAACTGTCTTGATAATATAAACGTAGGAGAGAACAACACACACCAGTGTTATGATGAGAGTCAACACAGCACAGATGAGGACTGTCTGCTCCATGGACCACGTGTCTGAACACATGATTTTGAGGAGAGGGAAAGCGTCACAGGTGAAATGATCAATGATATTAGAATCACAGAACTCCAGCTTTAGGCCGAGGCTTTGTGGGGGAATTAAAATAAATAAGCCAGCTACCCAAGAACAGAATACAAGTCTCCTGCAGTCTGTGGGGTTCATGATAGTCACATAGTGCAGCCGCCTGCTAACTTCCACAGATACAAAAAAATTTTAGAAACCACCTGTGTCTTATCGAATCACCATGGAATAAAGTTAGAATTTAACAACAGTTCTACCCCTAGAAAGCCTACAAACTCATGGAAACTGAACAGTCAACTACTGAACCACCCTTGGGTCAGGAAAGAAATAAAGAAAGAAATTAAAGTCTTCCTTGAATTCATCGAAAATAAAGACACAACATACCCAAACCTATGGAACACTATGAAGGCAGTGCTAAGAGGAAAGTTCATAGCACTAAGTGCCCACATTAAAAAAAGAGAAAGCTCACATTAGAGACTTAACAACACACCTGAAAGCTCTAGAAAAAAAGAGAAGCAGACTCACCCAGGAGGAGCAGAAGACTGGAAATAATCAAACTGAGGGCTAAAATCAACAAAATAGAAACACAGAAAACAATCCAAAGAATCAATGAAACAAAGAGTTGGTTCTTTGAAAAAATCAAGAAGATTGACAAACCCCTGTCCAAACTAATCAAAAGGCAAATTAACAAGATCAGAAATGAAAAGGGAGACATAACAACAGACACTGAGGAAATTCAGAGAATCATTAGGTCTACAAAAGCCTGTATGCCACATAATTGGAAAATGTAAAAGAAATAGACTTTTTTTAAGATAAATACCATATACCAAAACTAAATCAAGACCAGGTGAACAGGAGTCCACAGGGATGACCCCAGCTAGGACCCTGGGCAGTGGAGGAGAGGGTGCCTGAACTGGCCTTGTCCCATAGTCAGACTGATGACTATCCTGAATATCACCATAGAACCTTTGTCAAGCGGTAGATGGAGATAGAGACAGAGACCCATATCGGAGCACTGGACTGAGCTCCCAAGGTCCAGTTGAAGAGCAGAAGGAGGCAGAAGATGAGCAAGGAAGTCAGGACCATGAGGGATTGGTCCACCCACTGAAACACTGTGCCTGATCTAATGGGAGCTCACCAAATCCAGTTGGACTGGGACTGAACAAGCACGGGATCAAACTGGACCCTCTGACAATTGGGGCAGTCTGAGAAGCCAATGACAATGGCACTGGGATTTGTCTCTACTGCATGTACTGGCTTTTTGGGATCCTAGTCCATTTGGATGCATACCTTCCTAAGCCTGGATAGAGTGTGGAGGGCCTTAGACTTCCCAAAGGGCAGGGTACCCTGCCCTCTCTTAGGATTGGAGGGGGGGTTGTGGGAAGGGTGAGTGGGGGAGCAGGAGGGAAGTAGGAGGAAAAAAGTGGAAATTTTGAATGTTATTATTTATAAAGTAATAAATAAATATAAATAAAAAATAAAATAAGATGTAGTGATTAGCTGATAAGAAGTTAGAGCTAATAGGACAAGCAGTGATTTAAAAAAATATTTCTGTGTGATTCTTTTGGGTCTTAGCTAGACAAGCGACCAGGAACCAAGAAGCCAACTCCTCTAACAGGACAGCACTAGGAGCTAGCAAATTCATTCCACTTTCCATTCCAAAACTCTTACAATGTAACAGCAATTGCAGTGCAAAGTCCAAATAGGAACTACAGAGTAGGGCCAGGGGTCGAATACTCAGAACACATGTATGTAAGAGTCTGCATTCACAAGGTCTGGCTTCGATAGTCTAGAAACAAGTAAGAGAGTGAGTGGCTCCCTCTAGTGGAACACAGCATTCTTGCATAATTACATACACCTTGTTATACAATTTTTTTAAATAATAATTATAAAATATTTTAAATAAGGAGGTAAAACAACTCAGAGTTCTCTTGTGATTGAATCACTGCTTGAGGAATGATCTAAACAAGCATTGTCTTCAAGTTCAGACTTTTATTTTTTAGAAAATGTCAGACACTGCCATATCTCTTGCCCTGCACAAAAAAAATCAGTCTAAAGAGGATCAGATACTTTACTGTACAAACTTAAACTTTGAAACTGCTAGGGAAACATAGGTAAACACTTCAATATATAAGCATGGGCATGTCCTTTAAAGAGAGCTCTGATAGCATAGGAAATGAACCCAGAATTTCACAGATGGCAATGGATTAATGTAATTCCACACAACAAAGGAAATAACCACCATCTATTAATTGCTAACTATTTATCACACAAAAGATTAATATCAAATATATATAAACAACTAAAAAATTCACATGTCAGAAAAAAACTATCTAGTCAATAAATGGACCAGTGAAGTAGACAGTTCTCAAAAGAAATTACAAATGGCCAAAGGCTACTTGGAAAATATTCAACATCTTTAGCCGTCAAGGAAATACAAATTTAAATTGTTTTGAAATTCCACATCACCCTAGTCAGAATGGTTATTATCAAGAAAACAAATGATGACAGATTCTGTCAAAGTCGTCAGGAAGGACGAATCCTTATGTCACAGGTGAGAATGTAAACTCATGCAGACACTGTGGGAATCAACATGGGGACCAGCAAACAGCAAGGCAAAGACGGCAGGTTTGTCTCAGCTTACAGTTCAAGACACCAGTCTGTCACGGCAGGGAAAGCATGCTAAGATACACAAAGATTAACAAAGTAACAAAAATTAACAAAGCTGATCATTTTAAGCTAGAATAACAAGTAAAAGGTTCAAACAAGATCATAAGTGACAGGTAAATATGATATTCTAAGTAAACTACAGGAATGTGAACTATTGGAAGACCTTCTTGTAAACATTACACATCAGCTACTTGAATGACCTAGAAGAAATGTGTTATAAACCAAGACTGATTTGGGACAAAATTATAAGTGTAAAAAAACTGTGGTGAGTAGGGATATGGAGTCAGCAACAGACTCCTAAGAAATAAATGATAAATGTTTGAGGTTATGAAGTGCCAGTTACACCAATGTGATCCTTCAGCATGTTCTGAATGGTATATGGTATCCTAAGGATGTAGGACTGCATGTCAAAATAGTAATTTAATATTGAAACAATAAAATAAGGGTCATTAAGGTAGCTCAGCTTGTATGTCATCACAATGCTTCATTCTACTGTCGAAAATGCCCCTGTTTGTGTATAGCAATGACTCACTGGCAATCACAATGGTGAATTCTGACATCACAACTCAATAACATAGTGTAACAACACTATGATATGCAATGACATCACAATGTTCAATTCTGATAGCACAGCACTGAGTTTAGATCCCATGACCCACATCAAGTGACATATAGCTCTCTGCTATAAGTTTTTTTTTTTCGAGACAGGGTTTCTCCGTAGCTTTTTGGTTCCTGTCCTGGAACTAGCTCTTGTAGCCCAGGCTGGCCTCGAACTCACAGAGATCCGCATGCCTCTGCCTCCTGAGTGCTGGGATTAAAGGCGTGCGCCACCACTGCACGGCTGACATATAGCTCTCTGTAACTCCAACTCCAAGCGACCCTCATCAGGCAGCTGCACTCCTAGGCACATACCCTGGGACAAACACACATACACATCATTAAAATTAAAATAAATAACTAAAAAATACCATTATATATGACAATTATTAATCATGCTCTTAGAGGTACATTTTAATATCACAGCTCAACTATAGTATCTCCATGTTCACTTTTATCATCACAGTGCTCCATGGTGTCATCACAGTGCTCCATTATGTCATCACAATGATCCACTGTGTCATCACAGTGCTCCATTGTATCGACATACTACTCCATTATGTCATCAGAGTGCACCATTGTCTCATCACAGTGCTCCATTGTGATATCACAGTGCTCCAATGTATTATCACAGAGCTCGATTGTGTCATCACAGTGATCCATTGTGTCATCACAGTGCTCCATTGTGTCATCACAGTGCTCCATTGTGTCATCACAGTGATCCATTGTGTCATCACAGAGGTCCATTGTGACAACAGAGTGCTCCATTGTGACATCACAGTGCTCCATTGTGTCATCACAGTGATCCATTGTGTCATCACAGTGCTCCATTGTGTCATCACAGTGCTCCATATGTCATCACAGTGCTCCATGATATCATCAAAATGCTCCATTGTGTCATGACAATGCTCCATTGTGTCATCACAGTGCTCTACTGTGTCATCACAGTGCTCGATTGTGTCATCAGAGAGATCCATTGTGTCATCACAAAGCTCCATTGTGTTATCACAGTGCTCCACTGTGTCATCACAGAGCTCCATTATGTCAACACAATGCTCCATTGTGTCTTCACAATGCTCCATTGTGTCATCACAGTGCTCCATTGTAACATCACAGTTCTCCATTGTGTCATCACAGTGATCCATTGTCTCATCACAGTGCTACAATGTGTCATCACAGTGCTCCATTGTGACATAACAGTGCTCCATTGTGTCATCACCGTGCTCCATTGTGTCATCACAGTGATCCATTGTGTCATCACATAGCTCCATTGTGTCATCACAGTGTTCCATGTTTCATCACAGAGTTCCATTGTGTCATCACAGAGCTCCATTGTGTCATCACAATGCTCCATTGTGTCATCACAGTGCTCATTTGTGTCATCAGAGTGCTCCATTGTGTCCTCATAGTGCTCCATTTTGTCATCACAGAGCTCCATTGTGTCATCACAGTGCTCAGCTGTGTCATCACAGTGGTCCATTATGTCATCACAGTGTTCCATTGTATCATCACAGTGCTCCATTGTGTCATCAAAGAGCTCCATTTTGTAATCACAGTGCTCCACTGTGACATCTGAGTGCTCAATTGTGTCATCACACTGATCCATTGTTTCATCAAAGTGCTCCAATGTGTCATCACAGTGATGAATTTGTTACATCACGGTGCGCCATTGTTTCATTACAGTGCTATATTGTGTCATCACAGAGCTCCATTGTGTCATCATAGTGCTCCATTGTGACTTCACAGAACTCCAATGTATTATCACAATGCTCCACTGTGTCATCAAAGTGCTAAAATGTGTCACCATAATCCTCCATTGTGTCATCACCGAGCTGCATGTTGTTATCACAATGCCCTATTGTGTCATCACAGTGCTGATTGTGTCATCATATTGCTCCATTGTGATATCACAGTGCTCCAGTCTGTCACCACAGTTCTCCATTGTCATCACAGTGCTCCATTGTGTCATCACAATGCTCAATTGTGACATCACAGAACTCCAATGTATTATCATAATGCTCCACTGTGTCATCACCGTGCTTCATTATGTCATCACAATGCTCAGTTTTATCATCACAATGCCTTATTCTGTCATCACAGTGCTCCATTGTGATATCACAGTGCTCCATTGTGTCATCAATGTGCTCCATTGTGTCATCACAGTGTTCCACTGTGTCATCACAATGATCAATTATGTCATCACAGTGATCAATTGTCTCATCACAGTGCTCCATTGTTTCATCACAGGATCCATTGTCTCATCACAGTGCTCCACTGTGTCATCACAGAGCTCCATTGTTTCATCATAATGCTCCCCTGTGACATCACAGTGCTCGATTGTGTCATAACTCTGATCCACTGTCTCATCACATTTCTCCATTGTGTGATGACAGTGTTCCAGTGTTACATTACAGTGCTCCATTGTGTCATCACAGTGCACAATTGTGTCATCACAGTGCTCCATTGTGACAACTCAGGGCTGCCTTGAATTATCACAACGCTCCACTGTGTCATCATAGTGCTAAATTGTGTTATCATAATGCTCCATTGTGTCATTACAGAACTCCATTGTGTTATCACTGTGCTCCATTGTGACATCACAGTGCTCCATTGTGTCATCACAGTGCTCATTTGTGACATCACAGTGCTCCACTGTGAAATCAGAGTGCTCCACTGTGTCATCACAGTGATCCATTGTCTCATCAGAGTGCTCCATTTTGTCATCACAATGCCTCATTTTGTCTCCACAGTGCTCCATTGTGTCATCACAGTGTTCCATTGTGACATCACAGTGCTCCATTGTGTCATTACAGTGCTACATTGTGTCATCACAGAGCTCCATTTTGTCATCACAGTGCTCCATTTTGACATCACAGAACTCCAATGTATTATCACAATGCTCCACTGTGTCATCAAAGTGCTAAAATGTGTCACGATAATCCTCCATTGTGTTATCACAGAGCTCCATTGTGTCTTCACAATGCTCCATTGTGTCATCACAGTGCTGATTGTGTCATCATAGTGCTCCATTATGATATCACAGTGCTCTACTCTATCACCACAATGCTCCATTATGTCATCACAGTGCTCCATTGTGTCATCACAATGCTCAATTGTGTCATCACAGTGCTCCATTGTGACATGACAGTGTTCCACTGTGATATCACATTGCTCAACTGTGTCATCACAGTGCTTGATTATGTCATCAAAGTGCTCCATTGTGTCATCACAATGCTCCATTGTGTCATTACATTGCTCCATTGTGTTAAGATATTTTGTCATCACAGAGCTCCATTGTGTCATCATAGTGCTCCATTGTGACTTCACAGAACTCCAATGTATTATCACAATGCTCCACTGTGTCATCAAAGTGCTAAAAAATTATAAATAACTTCATCATAGGCTAAATTGTGTCACCATAATGCTCCATTGTGTCATCACAGAGCTCCATTGTGTCATCACAATGCTCCATTGTGTCATCACAGTGCTGCATTGTGTCATCATAGTGCTCATTGTGTCATCACAAGCTGCATTGTGTCATCACAGTGCTCCAGTGTGTCATCACAGTGCTCCATTGTGCATATCCATGCTCTCACACAGTGCTCCATTGTGTCATCACGGTGATCAATTGTCTCAACAGTGCTCCATTGTGTCATCACAGAGCTCCATTGTGATATCACAGTGTTATTATCATAATGCTCCACAGTGTGTCATCACAGTGCCATGTGCTTCATTATGTCATCACAATGCTCCAGTTTTATCATCACAATGCCTTATTCTGTCATCACAGTGCTCCATTGTGATATCACAGTGCTCCATTGTGTCATCAATGTGCTCCATTGTGTCATCACAGTGTTCCACTGTGTCATCACAATGATCAATTATGTCATCACAGTGATCAATTGTCTCATCACAGTGCTCCATTGTGTCATCACAGTGCTCCATTGTGTCATAACACTGCTCCATTGTTTCATCACAGGATCCATTGTCTCATCACAGTGCTCCACTGTGTCATCACAGAGCTCCATTGTGTCATCATAATGCTGCATTGTGTCATTACATTGCTCCATTGTTTCATCTCAGTGCTCCATAGTGTCATCACAGAGCTCGATTGTGTCATTACATTGCTCCATTATGTCATCACAATGCTCCATTTGTCATCACAGTGCTCCGATATGACATCACAGTGATCAATTGTCTCATCACAGTGCTTCATTGTGTCATCACAGAGATCAATTGTCTCATCATATTGCTCCATTGTGACATCACAGTGTTCCATTGTGTCATCGCAGTGCACGATTGTGTCATCATTGAGCACCATTTTGTCATCACAGTGCTCTATTTCATTATCACAGTGCTTTATTGTCTCATCACAGTGCTCCATTGTGATATAACAGTGCTCCATTATGTCATCACAGTGTTCCATTGTGACATCACAGTGCTCCATTGTGTCATTACAGTGCTACATTGTGTCATCACAGAGCTCCATTGTGTCATCACAGTGCTGATTGTGTCATCATAGTTCTCCATTGTGATATCACAGTGCTCCACTCTGTCACCACAGTGCTCCATTATGTCATCACAGTGCTCCATTGTGTCATCACAATGCTCATAAAAATTGCCATTGTCATCACAGTCCATATATTGTCATCACATTGCTCCATTGTGTCATCACAGTACTCTCATCATGTCATCACAAGTGCTCCATTGTGTCATCACAGTGCTCCATTGTGTCAGTGACATCACAGTGATCAATTGTCTCATCACAGTGCTTCATTGTGTCATCACAGTGATCAATTTTCTCATCATATTGCTCCATTGTGACATCACAGTGTTCCATTGTGTCATCGCAGTGCACCATTGTGTCATCACAGTGATCCATTGTGTTATCACAGTGCTCCATTTTATAATCACAGTGCTCCATTGTGTCATCACAGAGCTCCATTGTGTCTTTACTGTGCTCCATTTTGTCATCACAAAAATGTTCCACTGTGTCATCACAATACGTGTATCACAGTGATCAATTATATCATCACAGTGATCAATTGTCTCATCACAGTGCTCCATTGTGTCATCACAGTGCTCTACTGTGTCATCACACTGCTCCGTTGTTTCATCACACGATCCATTGTCTCATCACAGTGCTCCATTGTGTCATCACAGTGCTCCATTGTGTCTTCATAATGCTCCCCTGTGACATCACATTGCTCGATTGTGTCATTACTGTGATCAACTGTCTCATCACATTTCTCCATTGTGTGATGACAGTGTTCCAGTGTTACATTACAGTGCTCCATTGTGTCATCACAGTGCACCCTTGTGTCATCACAGTGCTCCATTGTGACATCTCAGGAATGCCTTGTATTATCACAATGCTCCACTGTGTCATCATAGTGCTAAATTTTGTTATCATAATGATCCATTGTGTCATTACAGAACTCCATTATGTCATCACAATGCTCCATTGTATCACCACAGTGCTCCATTGTGTCATCACAGTGCTCCATTTTGTCATCATTGTGCTCCATTGTGTCATCACAGTGCTCTATTTCATCATCACAATGCTTTATTATGTCATCACAGTGCTCCATTGTGACAAAACAGTGATCCATTGTGTCATCATAGTGCTCCATTGTGACAAAACAGTGCTTCCTTGTGTCATCACAGTGCTCCATTGTGTCATCACAGTGATCCATGTTGTCATCACAGTGCTCAATTGTGTCATCACAGTGCTCCATTTTGTCAACACAGTGCTCCATTGTGTCATCACAGTGATCCATTGTGTTATCACAGTGCTCCATTGTGTCATCACAGTGCTCCATTTTGTCAACACAGTGCTCCATTGTGTCATCATTGAGCACCATTGTGTCATCACAGTGCTCTATTTCATTATCACAGTGCTTTATTGTGTCATCACAGTGCTCCATTGTGATATAACAGTGCTCCATTATGTCATCATAGTGCTCCATTTTGACTTAACAGTGCTTCATTGTGTATAATAGTGCTCCATTGTGTCATCACAATGATCCCTTGTGTGATCACTGTGCTCGATTGTTTCATCCCGGTGCTATATTGTGTCATCATAGTGCTCCATTGTGTCATCACAGTGCTCTATTTCATTATCACAGTGCTTTATTGTGTCATCACAGTGCTTTATTGTGATATAACAGTGCTCCATTATGTCATCATAGTGCTCCATTGTGACAAAACAGTGCTTCATTGTATCATCACAGTGCTCCATTGTGTCATCACAGTGCTCCATTTTGTCAACACAGTGCTCCATTGTGTCATCACAGTGATCCATGTTGTCATCACAGTGCTTCATTGTGTCATCACAGTGCTCCATTGTGTCATCACATTGATCCATTTTGTCATCACAGTGCTCGATTGTGTCATCACAGTGTTCCACTTTGTCAACACAGTGTTCCATTGTGTCATCACAGTGATCCATTGTGTCATGACAATGCTCCATTGTGTCATCACAGTGCTCCATTTTGTCAACACAGTGCTCCATTTTGACATAACAGTGCTTCATTGTGCCATTACAGTGCTCCATTGTGTCATCACAATGATCCATTGTTTGATCACTGTGCTCTATTGTGATATAACTGAGCTCCATTGTATTACCACAATGCTCCACTGTGTCATTATAGTGCTAAACTGTGTCATCATAATGCTCCATTATATCATCACAGAGCTCCATTGTGTCATCACAGTGCTCCGTTGTGTTATCACAATGCTCCATTGTGTCATCACCATGCTCCATTGTGTCATCACAGTGCTCCATTGTGACATCACAGTGCTCCATTGTGTCATGATTGTGCTCCATTGTGTCATCACAGTGCTCTATTTCATCATCACAGTGCTTTATTGTGTCATCACAGTGCTCCATTGTGATATAACAGTGCTCCATTGTGTCATCATAGTGCTCCATTTTGACATAACAATGCTTCATTGTGTCAAAACAGTGCTCCATTGTGTCATCACAATGATCCATTCTGTGATCACTGTGCTCGATTGTGTCATCACGGTGCTATATTGTGTCATCACAGTGCTCTATTGTGTCATCACAGTGCTCCATTGTGTCATCACAGAGCTCCATTGTGTCATCACAGTGCTCCATTGTGTCATCACAGTGCTCCATTGTGACATAACAATGCTCCATTGTGGCATCACAGTGCTTGACTGTGTCATCAGGGTGATCAATTGTCTCATCACAGTGCACCATTGGGTCATCACTGAGCTCCATTGTGATATCACAATGCTCCGTTGTGTCATCCTAGTGCTCCATTCTGACATCACAGTGATCCATTGTTTCATCATAGTGCTCCATTGTATCATCGCAGTGCTCCATTGTGTCATCACAGAGCTCCATTGTGTCATCACAGTGCTCCATTGTGTCATCACAGTGTTCCACTGTGTCATTACAATGATCTATTGTGTCATCACACTGATCAAGTGTCTCATCAATGTGCTCCATTGTGTCATCACAGTGCTTCTTTATGTCACCACAATGCTCAGTTTTATCATCACAATGCCTTATTGTCTCATCACAGTGCTCCATTGTGATACCACAGTGCTCCATTGTGTCATCACAGTGCTCCATTTTGTCATCACTGTGCTCCATTGTGACATCACAGAGCTCCATTTTATTATCACAATGCTCCACTGTGTCATCATAGGGCTGAATTGTGACATCATAATGCTCGATCGTGTCATCACAGAGCTCCATTGTGTCAACACAGTGCTCCATTGTGTCAACACAGTGATCCATTGTGTCATCACAGTGCTCCACTGTGTCATCACAGTGCTCCATTGTGACATAACAATGCTCCATTGTGACATCACAGTGCTTGACTGTGTCATCATGGTGATCAATTGTCTCATCACAGTGCTCCATTGTGTCATCACAGAGCTCCATTGTGATATCATAGTGCTCCATTTTGTCATGACAGTGCTCCAAAGTGTCATCACAGTGCTCCATTGTGATATAACTGAGCTCCATTGTATTATCACAATGCTGCACTGTGTCATTACAGTGCTAAACTGTGTCATCATAATGCTCCATTGTGTCATCACATTGCTGCATTGTGTCATCACAATGCTCCATTCAGTCATCAACATGCTCCATTGTGTAATCACTGTGTTCCATTGTGACATCACAGTGCTCCATTCTGTCAACACAGTGATAAATTGTGTCATCACAATGCTTCGTTGTGAAATCACAGTGCTCCATTGTGACATCACAGTGCTCCATTGTGTCATCAAAGTGCTCCATTGTGACATCACAGAGCTCCATTGTATTATCACAATGCTCTACTGTGTCACCATAGTGCTAAAGTGTCATCATAATGCTACATGTGTCATCACAGAGCTCCATTGTGTCATCACAGTGCTCCATTGTGTCATCACAGTGCTCCATTGTGACATAACAATGCTCCATTGTGGCATCACAGTGCTTGACTGTGTCATCAGGGTGATCAATTGTCTCATCACAGTGCACCATTGGGTCATCACTGAGCTCCATTGTGATATCACAATGCTCCGTTGTGTCATCCTAGTGCTCCATTCTGACATCACAGTGATCCATTGTTTCATCATAGTGCTCCATTGTATCATCGTAGTGCTCCATTGTGTCATCACAGAGCTCCATTGTGTCATCACAGTGCTCCATTGTGTCATCACAGTGTTCCACTGTGTCATTACAATGATCTATTGTGTCATCACACTGATCAAGTGTCTCATCAATGTGCTCCATTGTGTCATCACAGTGCTTCTTTATGTCACCACAATGCTCAGTTTTATCATCACAATGCCTTATTGTGTCATCACAGTGCTCCATTGTGATACCACAGTGCTCCATTGTGTCATCACAGTGCTCCATTTTGTCATCACTGTGCTCCATTGTGACATCACAGAGCTCCATTTTATTATCACAATGCTCCACTGTGTCATCATAGGGCTGAATTGTGACATCATAATGCTCGATCGTGTCATCACAGAGCTCCATTGTGTCAACACAGTGCTCCATTGTGTCAACACAGTGCTCCATTGTGTCATCACAGTGCTCCACTGTGTCATCACAGTGCTCCATTGTGACATAACAATGCTCCATTGTGACATCACAGTGCTTGACTGTGTCATCATGGTGATCAATTGTCTCATCACAGTGCTCCATTGTGTCATCACAGAGCTCCATTGTGATATCACAGTGCTCCATTTTGTCATGACAGTGCTCCAAAGTGTCATCACAGTGCTCCATTGTGATATAACTGAGCTCCATTGTATTATCACAATGCTGCACTGTGTCATTACAGTGCTAAACTGTGTCATCATAATGCTCCATTGTGTCATCACATTGCTGCATTGTGTCATCACAATGCTCCATTCAGTCATCAACATGCTCCATTGTGTAATCACTGTGTTCCATTGTGACATCACAGTGCTCCATTCTGTCAACACAGTGATAAATTGTGTCATCACAATGCTTCGTTGTGAAATCACAGTGCTCCATTGTGACATCACAGTGCTCCATTGTGTCATCAAAGTGCTCCATTGTGACATCACAGAGCTCCATTGTATTATCACAATGCTCTACTGTGTCACCATAGTGCTAAAGTGTCATCATAATGCTACATGTGTCATCACAGAGCTCCATTTTGACATCACAGTGCTCCATTGTGTCATCAGTGATTCATTGTGTCATCACAGAGCTCCATTTTGTCATCAAAGTGCTCCACTGTGACATCAGAGTGCTCCATTGTGTCATCACAGTGATCCATTGTTTCATCACAGTGCTCCATTGTGTCATCACAGTGTTCCATTGTGATATCACAGCGCTCCATTGTGTCATTACAGTGCTACATTGTGTCATCACATAGCTCCATTGTGTCATCACAGTGCTCCATTGTGACATCTCAGGGCTGCCTTGTATTATCACATTGCTCCACTGTGTCATCATAGTGCTAAATTGTGTTATCATAATGCTCCATTGTGACATTACAGAACTCCAGTGTGTCATCACAATGCTCCATTGTGTCATCACAGTGCTGATTGTGTCATCATAGTGCTCCATTGTGATATCACAGTGCTCCACTCTGTCACCTTAGTGCTCCTTTGTCATTACAGTGCTTAATTGTGTCATCACAATGCTAAATTGTGTCATAACAGTGCTCCATTGTGACATCACATTGTTCCAATCTGACATCACAGTGCTACACTGTGTCATCATAGTGCTCGATTATGTCATCACAGTGCTCGATTGTGTCATCACAGTGCTCCATTGTGTCATCACAATGATCCCTTGTGTGATCACTGTGCTTGATTGTGTCATCCCAGTGCTATATTTTGTCATCATAGTGCTCCATTGTGTCATCACAGATCTCCACTGTGTCATCACAGTGCTTCATTATGTCATCACAATCCTCCATTTTGTTATCACAATGCATCAATGTTTCATCACAGTGCTCCATTGTGACATCCCAGTGCTCCATTGTGTCATCACAGTGCTACACTGTGTCATCACAGAGCTCCATTGTGTCATCACAGAGATCAATTTTCTCATCATATTGCTCCATTGTGACATCACAGTGTTCCATTGTGTCATCGCAGTGCACCATTGTGTCATCACAGTGTTCCATGGTGTTATCACAGTGCTCCATTGTGTCATTACAGTGCTCCATTTTGTCATTATTGTGCTCCATTGTGTCATCACAGTGCTCTATTTCATCATCACAATGCTTTATTATGTCATCACAGTGCTCCATTGTGACAAAACAGTGATCCATTGTGTCATCATAGTGCTCCATTGTGACAAAACAGTGCTTCATTGTGTCATCACAGTGCTCCATTGTGTCATCACAGTGATCCATGTTGTCATCACAGTGCTCGATTGTGTCATCACAGTGCTCCATTTTGTCAACACAGTGCTCCATTGTGTCATCATTGAGCACCATTGTGTCATCACAGTGCTCTATTTCATTATCACAGTGCTTTATTGTGTCATCACAGTGCTCCATTGTGATATAACAGTGCTCCATTATGTCATCATAGTGCTCCATTTTGACATAACAGTGCTTCATGGTGTATAATAGTGCTCCGTTGTGTCATCACAATGATCCCTTGTGTGATCACTGTGCTCGATTGTGTCATCCCGGTGCTATATTGTGTCATCATAGTGCTCCATTGTGTCATCACAGATCTCCACTGTGTCATCATAGTGCTTCATTATGTCATCACAATCCTCCATTTTGTCATCACAATGCATCAATGTTTCATCACAGTGCTCCATTGTGACATCCCAGTGCTCCATTGTATCATCATAGTGCTCCATTGTGACATCACAGAGCTCCATTGTATTATCACAATGCTCCACTGTGTCATCATAGTGCTAAAGAGTCATCATAATGCTACATTGTGTCATCACAGAGCTCCATTGTGTCATCACAGTGCTCCACTGTGTCATCCCACTGGTCCATTATGTCATCCCAATACTCCATTGTATCACCACAGTGCTCCATTGTGTCATCACAGTGCTCCATTGTGTCATCATTGTGCTCCATTGTGTCATCACAGTGCACTATTTCATCATCACAGTGCTTTATTGTGTCATCAGAGTGTTCCATTGTGATATAACCGTGCTCCATTATGTCATCATAGTGCTCCATTTTGACATAACAGTGCTTCATTGTGTCATAATAGTGCTCCATTCTGTCATCACAGTGATAAATTTTCTCATCACAGTGCTTCGTTGTGAAGTCAGTGTTCTCCGTTGTGACATCACAGAGATCAATTGTCTCATCATATTGCGCCATTGTGACATAACAGTGTTCCATTGTATCATCGCAGTGGTCAATTGTGTTATCATAGTGCTCCATTTTATAATCACAGTGCTCCATTGTGTCATCACACTGCTTCACTGTGTCATCACAAAGCTGCATTGTGTCATCACAGTGCTCCACTATGTCATCACAGTGCTTCATTATGTCAAAACAATGCTCCATTGTGTCATTACAGTGCTCCACTCTGTCATCACAGTGCTTCACTATGTCATCACAATCCTCCATTTTGTCATCACAATGTCTCATTGTGTCATCACTGTGCACCATTGTTACATCACTGTGCTCCATTGTATCATCACAGTGATCCATTGTGCCATCACAGTGCTCCACTGTGTCATCACAGTGCTCCATTGTGACATCAGAGTGCTCCCTTGTATCCTAACATAGGTACATTGTGTCAGCACTGTGCTCCATTGTATCATCCCAGCGCTCGATTGTGTCGTACAGTGATCCAAGGTCTCTCACAGTACTCCATTGTGTCATCACAATGCTCCATTGTGTCATCACAGTGATCAATTGTCTCATCACAGTGCTTCATTGTGTCATCATAGTGCTCCATTGTGACTTCACAGTGATCCATTGTGTCATCACTGTGATTCATTGTGTCATAACAGAACTCGTTTGTGACATCACAGTGCACCATTGTGTCATCCTAGTGCTCCATTGTGACATCACAGTGATCCATTGTGTCATCACAGTGCTCCATTGTATCATCGTAGTGCTCCATTGTGTCATCACAGAGCTCCATTGTGTCATTACAGTGCTCCATTTTGTCATCACAGTGTTCCACTGTGTCATCCCAATGATCTATTGTGTCATCACAGTGATCAAGTGTCTCATCAAAGTGTTCCATTGTGTCATCACAGTTCTCCACTGTGTCATCACAGTGCTTCATTATGTCATCACAATGCTCAGTTTTATCATCACAATGCCTTATTGTGTCATCACAGTGCTTCATTGTGATATCACAGTGCTCCATTGTGTCATCACAGTGCTCCATTGTGTCATCACTGTGCTCCATTGTGACATCACAGAGCTCCATTGTATTATCACAAAGCTCCACTGTGTCAACATAGGACTAAATTGTGTCAGCATAATGCTCCATTGTTTCATCACAGAACTCCATTTTGTCATCACAGTGCTCCATTGTGTCATCACAGTGCTCCACTGTGTCATCACAGTGCTCCATTGTGACATCACAGTGCTCCATTGTGACATCCCAGTGCTTGACTGTGTCATCACAGTGATCTATTGTCTCATCATAGTGCTCCATTCTGTCATCACAGAGCTCCATTGTGATATCACAGTGCTCCATTGTGTCATCACAATGCTCCATTCTGTCATCACCATGCTCCATTGTGTCATCACAGTGCTCCATTGTGACATCCCAGTGCTCCATTCTGTCGTCACAGTGATCAATTGTCTCACCACAGTGCTTCGTTGTGAAATCACAGTGCTCCATTGTGACATCACAGTGCTCCATTGTGTCATCAAAGTGCTCCATTATGACATCACAGAGCTCCATTGTGACAAAATAGTGCTTCATTGTGTCATCACAGTGCTCTATTTCATCATCACAGTGCTTTATTGTGGCATCACAGTGCTCCAGTGTGTCATCAAAGTGCTAAAATGTGTTATCATAATGCTCCATTGTGTCATCACAGAGCTCCATTGTGTCATCACAATGCTCCATTGTGTCATCACAGTGCTCTATTTCATCGTCACAGTGCTTTATTGTGTCATCACAGTGCTCCATTGTGAAAAAACAGTGCTCCATTGTGTTATTATAGTGCTCCATTGTGACAAAAGAGTGCTTCATTGTGTCATCACAGTGCTCCATTGTGTCATCACAGTGATACATTCTGTCATCACAGTGCTCCATTATGTCATCACAATGCTCAATTGTGTCATCACAGTGCTCCGTTGTGACATCACAGTGATCAATTGTCTTATCACAGTGCTTCATTGTATCATCACATTGATCAATTGTCTCATCATATTGCTCCATTGTGACATCACAGTGCACCATTTAGTCATCGCAGTGCACCATTGTGTCATCACAGTGATCCATTGTGTTATCACAGTGCTCCATTTTATAATCACAGTGCTCCATTGTGTCATCACAAAGCTCCATTTTGTCATCACAGTGCTCCATTTTGTCATCATATTGCTCCACTCTGTCATAACACTGCTCCATTGTTTCATCACATGATCCATTGTCTCATCACAGTGCTCCATTGTGACATCACAGAGCTCCATTGTGTCATCACTTTGCTCCATTGTGTCCTCATAGTGATCCCATTTTGTTATAACAGTGCTCATTTTTATAATCACAGTGCTCCATTGTGTCATCACAGTGCTCCATTGTGTCATTACAGTGCTACATTGTGTCATCACAGAGCTCCATTGTGTCATCAAAGCACTAAATTGTGACATCACAGAACGACAATGTATTATAACAATTCTCCACTGTGTCATCAAAGTGCTAAAATGTATCACCATAATCCTCCATTGTGTCATCACAGAGCTCCATTGTGTCATCACAATGCTCCATTGTGTCATCACAGTGCTGATTGTGTCATCGTAGTGATCCATTCTGATATCACAGTGCTCCACTCTGTCACCATAGTGCTCCATTGTCATCACAGTGCTCCATTGGGTCATCACAATGCTCAATTGTGTCATCACAGTGTTCAATTGTGACATCACAGTGCTCCACTGTGATATCACAGTGCTCCACTGTGATATCACAGTGCTCCACTGTGTCATCATAGTGCTCGATTATGTCATCACAGTGCTCCATTGTGTCATCAAAAATCTCCATTGTGTCATTACATTGCTCCTTTGTGTCATCACAGTGCTCCATATTGTCATCACAGAGCTCCATTGTGTCATCACAGTGCTCCATTATGTCATCACAATGATCTATTGTGTCATCACAGTGCTCCCTTGTGACATCGCAGTGATCAATTGTCTCATCACTGTGCTTCATTGTGTCATCACACATATCAATTGTCTCATCATATTGCTCCATTGTGACATCACAGTGTTCCATTGTGTCATCGCAGTGCACCATTGTGTCATCACAGTGATCCCATTGTGTTATAACAGTGCTCGTTTTTATAATCACAGTGCTCCATTGTGTCATCACAGAGCTCCATTGTGTCATCACTGTGCTCCATTGTGTCATCACAGTGTTCCACTGTGTCATCACAATGATCAGTTATGTCAACACAGTGATCAATTGTCTCATCATAGTGCTCCACTGTGTAATCACAGTGCTTCATTATGTCATCACCATCCTCCATTTTGTCATCACAATGTTTCATTGTGTCATCACAGTGCACCAGTGTGACATCAAAGTGCTCCATTGTGTCATCACAGTGATCCATTGTCCCATTAGTGTGCTCCACTGTGTCATCACATTGATCCATTGTGATATCATAGTGCTCCATTTTGATATCACAGTGCTCCCTTGTATCCTAACATAGCTACATTGTGTCATCACTGTGCTCCATTGTATCATCCCAGCGCTCGATTTTGTCATACAGTGATGCACTGTCTCATCACAGTACTCCATTGTGTCATCACAAAGCTCCATTGTGTCATCACAGTGATCAAATGTCTCATCACAGTGCTTCATTGTGAAGTCAGAGTGCTCCATTGTGTCATCATTGGGCTCCATTGTGTCATCACAGTGATCAAATGTCTCATCACAGTGCTTCATTGTGTCATCATAGTGCTCCATTGTGACTTCACAGTGATCCATTCTGTAATCTCTGTGATTCATTGTGTCATAACCGAATTCGTTTTTGACATCACATTGCTCCATTGTGTCATCCTATAGCTCCATTGTGTCATCACAGAGATCAATTGTCTCATCATATTGCTCGATTGTTACATCACAGTGTTCCATTGTGTCATCGCATTGCACCATTGTGTCATCACAGTGATCCATTGTGTTATCACAGTGCTCCATTTTATAATCACAGTGCTCCATTGTGTCATCACAGAGTTCAATTGTCTCATCATATTGCTCGATTGTTACATCACAGTGTTCCATTGTGTCATCTCATTGCACCATTGTGACATCACAGTGTTCCATTGTTTCATCACAGTGATCCATTGTCCCATCACAGTGCTCCACTGTGTCATCACAGTGCTCCATTGTGACATCACAGTGCTCCATTGTGATATCACAATGCTCCCTTGTATTTTATCATAGCTACATTGTGTCATTACTGTGCTCCATTGTATCATCCCAGCACTCGATTGTGTCATACAGTGATCCACTGTCTCATCACAGTACTCCATTGTGTCATCACAATGCTCCATTGTGTTATCACAGTGATCAATTGTCTCATCACAGTGCTTCATTGTGTCATCAAAGTGCTCCATTGTGACTTCACAGTGATCCATTGTATCATCACTGTGATTCACTGTGTCATAACAGAACTCCTTTGTTACATCAGAGTGCTCCATTGTGTCATCCTAGTGCTCCATTGTGACATAACAGTGATCCATTGTGTCATCATAGTGCTGCATTGTATCATCGTAGTGCTCCATTGTGTCATCACAGAGCTCCAATGTGTCATCACAGTGCTCCATTGTGTCATCACAGTGTTCAACAGTGTCATCACAGTGTTCAACAGTGTCATCACAATGATCTATTGTGTCATCACAGTGATCAAGTGTCTAATCAAAGTGCTCCATTGGGTCATCACAGTGCTTCATTATGTCATCACAATGCTCAGTTTTAACTTCACAATGCCTTATTGTGTCATCACAGTGCTCCATTGTGATATCACAGTGCTCCATTGTGTCATCACAGTGCTCCATTGTGTCATCACTGTGCTCCATTGTGACATCACAGAGCTCCATTGTATAATCACAAAGCTCCACTGTGTCATCATAGCGATAAATTGTGACATTATAATGGTCCATTGTGTCATAACAGAGCTCCATTGTTTCAACACAGTGCTCCATTGTGTCATCACAGTGCTCCATTGTGACATAACAATGCTCCTTTGTGACATCACAGTGCTTGACTGTGTCATCACTTTGATCAATTGTCTCATCACAGTGCTCCATTGTGTCATCACAGAGCTCCATTGTGATATCATAGTGCTCCATTGTGTCATGCCAGTGCTCCAAAGTGTCATCACAGTGCTCCATTGTGATATAACTGAGGTCCATTGTATTAACACAATGCTCCACTTTGTCATTATAGTGCTAAACTGTGTCATCATAATGCTCCATTGTGTCATCACATTGCTGCATAGTGTCAACACAGTGATCCGTTGTGACATCACAGTGCTCCATCGTGTCATAACAGAGCTCCACTGTTTCAACACAGTGCTCCATTGTGTCATCACAGAGCTCCATTTTGTAATCACAGTGCTCCACTGTGACATCACAGTGCTCAATTGTGTCATTACAGTGCTACATTGTGTCATCACAGAGCTCCATTGTGTCATCAAAGTGCTAAATTGTGACATCACAGAACTCCAATGTATTATCACAATGCTCCACTGTGTCATCAAAGTGCTAAAATGTGTCACCATAATCCTCCATTGTGTCATTACAGAGCTCCACGGTGTCATCACAATGCTAAATTGTGTCATCACAGTGCTTATTGTGTCACTATAGTGCTCCATTGTGATATCACAGTGTTCCCCTCTGTCACCATAGTGCTCCTTTGTCATCACAGTGCTCCATTGTGTCATCACAATGCTAAATTGTGTCATCACAGTGCTCGATTATTTCATCCCAGTGCTCCATTGTGTCATCAAAATGCTCCATTCTGTCATTACCTTTCGCCATTGTGTCATCACAGTACTCAATAGTGTCATCACAGAGCTCCATTTTGTCATCACAGTGCTCCATTATGTCATCACAATGCTCCATTGTGTCATCACAGTGCTCCGTTGTGACATTACTGTGATCAATTGTCTCATCACAGTGCTTCATTGTGTCATCACAGAGATCAATTGTCTCATCATATTGCTCCATTGTGACATCACAGTGTTCCATTGTGTCATCGCATTGCACCATTGTGTCATCACAGTGATCCATTGTGTTATCACAGTGCTCCATTTTATAATAACAGTGCTCCATTGTGTCATCACAGAGCTCAATTGGGTCATCACAGTGCTCCATTGTGTCATCACAGTGTTCCACTGTGTCATCACAATGATCAATTATGTCATCACAGTGATCAATTGTCTCATCAAAGTGCTCCACTGTGTCATCCCAGTGCTTCATTATGTCATCAAAATCCTCCATTTTGTCATCACAATTTCTCATTGTGTCATCACAGTGCACAATTGTGACATCACAGTGCTCCATTGTCATCACAGTGATCCATTGTCCCATCACAGTGCTCCACTGTGTCATCACAGTGCTCCATTGTGACATCACAGTACTCCACTGTGATATCAGAGTGCTCCCTTGTATCCTCACATAGCTACATTGTGTCATCACTGTGCTCCATTGTATCATCCCAGCGCTCCTTTGTGTCATACCGTGATCCACTGTCTCATCACAGTACTCCATTGTGTTATCACAGTGTTCCATTGTGAAATCACAGTGTTCCACTGTGTCCTCATAGTGTTCCATTTTGTCATCACAGAGCACCATTTTGTCATCACAGAGCTCCATTGTGTCATCACGGAGCTCCATTGCATCATGACAGCGCTCCATTCTGTCCTCAGATAGCTCCATTGTGTCATCACAGTGCTCCATTGTGTCATCACAGAGATCCATTGTGACTTCACAGTGATCTATTGTGTCATCACTGTGATTCATTGTGTTATATGAGTGATCCATTTTTTCATCACAATGCTCCATTGTTTCATCACAGTGATCCATTGTGACATCACAGTGCTCCATTGTGTCATCACAGTGATCCATTCTGTCATCACAGAGCTCCATTTTGTCATCACAGTGCTGCACTGTGACATCAGAGTGCTCAATTGTGTCATCACACTGATCCATTGTTTCATCAGAGTGCTCCATTTTGTCATCACAGTGTTCCATTGTGACATCACAGTGCTCCATTGTGTCATTACAGTGCTCCATTGTGTCATCACAGAGCTCCATTGTGTCATCAAAGTGCTAAATTGTGACATCACAGAACTCCAATGTATTATCACAATGCTCCACTTTTTCATCAAAGTGCTAATATGTGTCACCATAATCCTCCATTGTGTCATCACAGAGCTCCATGGTGTCATCACAATGCTCCATTGTGTCATCACAGTGCTGATTGTGTCATCATAGTGATCCATTGTCATCAGAGTGCTCCATTGTGTCATCACAATGCTCAATTGTGTCATCACAATGCTCCATTGTGACATCACAGAGCTCCACTGTGATATCACAGTGCTCCACTGTGTCATCACAGTGCTCGATTATGTCATCACAGTGCTCCATTGTGTCATCAAAATGTTCCCTTGTGTCATAATATTGCTCCATTGTGTCATCACCGTGCTCCATAGAGTCATAACAGAGCTCCATTGTGTCATCACAGTGCTCCATTATGTCATCACAATGCTCTATTTTGTCATCACAGTGGTCCGTTGTGACATCGCTGTGATCAATTGTCTCATCACTGTGCTTCATTGTGTCATCACAGAGATCAATTGTCTCATCATATTGCTCCATTGTGACATCACAGTGTTCCATTGTGTCATCGCAGTTCACCATTTTGTCATCACAGTGATCCCATTGTGTTATCACAGTGCTCCGTTTTATAATCACAGTGCTCCATTGTGTCATCACAGAGCTCCATTGTGTCATCACTGTGATCCATTGTGTCATCACAGTGCTCCATTGTGTCATTATATTGCTCCAATGTGTCATCACAGTTCTCCGTTGTGACATCACAGTGATCAATTGTCTTATCACATTGCTTCATTGTGTCATCATATTGATCAATTGTCTCATCATATTGCTCCATTGTGACATCACAGTGTTCCATTGTGTCATCGCAGTGCACCATTGTATCCTCACAGTGATGCATTGTGCTATCACAATGCTCCATTTTATAATCACAGTGCTCCATTGTGTCATCACAAAGCTCCCTTGTGTCATCACTGTGCTCCATTGTGTCATCACACTGTTCCACTGTGTCATCACAATGAAAAATTATGTCATCACAGTGATCAATTGTCCTATCGCAGTGCTCCATTGTGTCATCACAGTGCTCCATTGTGTCACCACACTGCTCCATTGTTTCATCACAGGATCCATTGTCTTATCACAGTGCTCCATTGTGTCATCACAGAGCTCCATTGTGTCATCATAATGCTCCCCTGTGACATCACACTGCTCGATTGTGTCATAACTGTGATCCACTGTCTCATCACATTTCTCCATTGTGTGATGACATTGTTCCAGTGTTACATTACAGTGCTCCATTGTGTCATCACAGTGCTCCATTGTGTCATCACAGTGCTCCATTGTGACATCTCAGGGATGCCTTGTATTATCACAATGCTCCACTGTGTCATCATAGTGCTAAATTGTGTTATCATATTCCTCAGTTGTGTCATTACAGAACTCCATTGTGTCATCACTGTGCTCAGTTGTGTCATCACAGTGCTCCATTGTGTCATCACAGTGCTCCGTTGTGACATCACAGTGCTCCACGGTGATATCAGAGTGCTCCACTCTATCATCACAGTGATCCATTGTCTCATCACAGTGCTCCATTGTGTCATCAAAATGCCTCATTTTGTCTTCACAGTGCTCCATTGTGTCATCACAGTGCACCATTGTGACATCACAGAACTCCAATGTATTATCACAATGCTCCACTGTGTCATCAAAGTGCTAAAATATGTTATCATAATGGTCCATTGTGTCATCACAGAGCTCCATTGTGTCATCACAATGCTCCATTGTGTCATCACGGTGAACCATTTCATCATCACAGTGCTTTATTTTGTCATCACAGTGCTCCATTGTGTCATCACAGTGCTCCATTGTGACAAAACAGTGCTCCATTGTGTCATCATAGTGCTCCATTGTGACAAAACCGTGCTTCATTGTGTCATCACAGTGCTCCATTGTGTCATCACAGTGCTCCATTGTGTCATCACAGAGCACCATTGTGTCATCACAGTGCTCCATTGTGTCATCACAGAGCTCCATTGTGTCATCACTGTGTTCCATTGTGTCATCACAGTGTTCCACTGTGTCATCACAATGATCAGTTATGTCATCACAGTGATCAATTGTCTCATCACAGTGCTCCACTGTGTCATCACAGTGCTTCATTATGTCATCACAATCCTCCATTTTGTCATCACAATGTCTCATTGTGTCATCACAGTGCACCATTGTGACATCACAGTGCTCCATTGTGTCATCACAGTGATCCATTGTCCCATTACTGTGTTCCACTGTTTCATCACATTGATCCATTGTGATATCATAGGGCTCCATTGTGATATCACAGTGCTCCCTTGTATCCTAACATAGCTACATTGTGTCATCACTGTGCTCCATTGTATCATCCCAGCGCTCGATTTTTTCATACAGTGATGCACTGTCTCATCACAGTACTCCATTTTGTCATCACAAAGCTCCATTGTGTCATCACAGTGATCAATTGTCTCATCACAGTGCTTCATTGTGTCATCATAGTGCTCCATTGTGACTTCACAGTGATCCATTCTGTCATCTCTGTGATTCATTGTGTCATAACCGAACTCGTTTTTGACAACGCAGTGCTCCATTGTGTCATCCTATAGCTCCATTGTGTCATCACAGAGATCAATTGTCTCATTATATTGCTCAATTTTTCCATCACAGTGTTCCATTGTGTCATCGCATTGCACCATTGTGTCATCACGGTGATCCATTGTATTATCACAGTACTCCATTTTATAATCACAGTGCTCCATTGTGTCATCACAGAGATCAATTGTCTCATCATATTGCTCGATTGTTACATCACAGTGTTCCATTTTGTCATCGCATTGCACCATTGTGACATCACAGTGTTCCATTGTGTCATCACAGTGATCCATTGTCCCATCAAAGTGCTCCACTGTTTCATCACAGTGTACCATTGTGTCATCACAGTGCTCCATTGTGATATCACAGTGCTCCCTTGTATCCTAACATAGCTACATTGTGTCATCACTGTGCTCCATTGTATCATCCCAGTGCTCGATTGTTTCGTACAGTGATGCATTGTCCCATCACAGTGCTCCACTGTGTCATCACAGTGCTCCATTGTGATATCACAATGCTGCCTTGTATTTTAACATAGCTACATTGTGTCATTACTGTGCTCCATTGTATCATCCCAGCGCTCGATTGTGTCATACAGTGATCCACTGTCTCATCACAGTACTCCATTGTGTCATCACAATGCTATATTGTGTTATCACAGTGATCAATTGTCTCATCACAGTGCTTCATTGTGTCATCATAGTGCTCCATTGTGACTTCACAGTGATCCATTGTATCATCACTGTGATTCACTGTGTCATAACAGAACTCGTTTGTTACATCACAGTGCTCCATTGTGACATCACAGTGATCCATTGTGTCATCATAGTGCTCCATTGTATCATCGTAGTGCTCCATTGTGTCATCACAGAGCTCCAATATGTCATCACAGTGCTCCATTGTGTCATCACAGTGTTCAACAGTGTCATTACAATGATCTATTGTGTCATCACAGTGATCAAGTGTCTAATCAAAGTTCTCCATTGGGTCATCACAGTGCTTCATTATGTCAACACAATGCTCAGTTTTATCATCACAATGCCTAATTGTGTCATCACAGTGCTCCACTGTGATATCACAGTGCTCCATTGTGTCATCACAGTGCTCCATTGTGTCATCACTGTGCTCCATTGTGACATCACAGAGCTCCATTGTATAATCACAAAGCTCCACTGTGTCATCATAGCGCTAAATTGTGACATCATAATGCTCCATCATGTCATAACAGAGCTCCATTGTGTCAACATAGTGCTCCACTGTGTCATCACAGTGCTCCATTTTGACATAACAATGCTCCATTGTGACATCACAGTGCTTGACTGTGTCATCACTTTGATCAATTTTCTCATCACAGTGCTCCATTGTGTCATCACAGAGCTCCATTGTGATATCACAGTGCTCCATTGTGTCATGCCAGTGCTCCAAAGTGTCATCACAGTGCTCCATTGTGATATAACTGAGCTCCATTGTATTATCACAATGCTCCACTTTGTCATTATAGTGCTAAACTGTGTCATCATAATGCTCCATTGTGTCATCACATTGCTGCATTGTGTCATCACAGTGATCCATTGTGACATCATAGTGCTCCACTGTGTCATCACAGTGATCCATTGTGTCATCACTGTGCTCCATTGTGTCATTACAGTGCTACATTGTGTCATCACAGAGCTCCATTGTGTCATCACAGTGCTCCATTGTGACATCACAGAACTCCAATGTATTATCACAATGCTCCACTGTGTCATCAAATTGCTAAAATTTTCACCATAATCCTCCATTGTGTCATTACAGAGCTCCATGGTGTCATCACAATGCTAAATTGTGTCATCACAGTGCTTATTGAGTTATCATAGTGCTCCATTGTGGTATCACAGTGCTCCACTCTGTCACCATAGTGCTCCTTTGTCATCACAGTGCTCCATTGTGTCATCACAATGCTAAATTGTGTCATCACAGTGCTCGATTATGTCATCACAGTGCTCCATTGTGTCATCAAAATGCTCCATTCTGTCATTACCTTTCTCCATTGTGTCATCACAGTGCTCAATAGTGTCATCACAGAGCTCCATTGTGTCATCACAGTGCTCCATTATGTCATCACAATGCTCCATTGTGTCATCAAAGTGCTCCGTTGTGACATCACAGTGATCAATTTTCTCATCACAGTGCTTCATTGTGTCATCACAGAGATCAATTGTCTCATCATATTGCTCCATTGTGACATCACAGTGTTCCATTGTGTCATCGCAGTGCACCATTGTGTCATCACAGTGATCCATTGTGTTATCACAGTGCTCCATTTTATAATCACAGTGCTCACTTGTGTCATCACAGAGCTCAATTGTGTCATCACAGTGCTCCATTGTGTCATCACAGTGTTCCACTGTGTCATTACAATGATCAATTATGTCATCACAGTGATCAATTGTCTCATCAAAGTGCTCCACTGTGTCATCCCAGTGCTTCATTGTCATCACAATCCTCCATTTTGTCATCACAATTTCTCACTGTGTCATCACAGTGCACAATTGTGACATCACAGTGCTCCATTGTCATCACAGTGATCCATTGTCCCATCACAGTGCTCCACTGTGTCATCACAGTGCTCCATTGTGACATCACAGAGCTCCATTGTATTATCACATTGCTCCACTGTGTCATCAAATTGCTAAAATGTGTCACCATTATCCTCCATTGTGTCATCACAGAGCTCCACTGTGTCATTACAGTGCTCCATTGTGACATCACAGTGCTCCCCGTTGATATCAGAGTGCTCTACTGTGTCATCACAGTGATCCATTGTCTCATCACAGTGCTCCATTGTGTCATCACAGTGTTCCATTGTGACATCACAGTGCTCCATTTTGTCATTTCAGTGCTATATTCTGTCATCACAGAGCTCCATTGTGTCATCAGAGTGCACCATTGTGACATCACAGAACTCCAAAGTATTATCACAATGCTCCAATGTGTCATCAAAGTGCTAAAATGTGT
The DNA here is from genome assembly GCA_902806775.1 of Microtus agrestis. Classification (NCBI taxonomy): domain Eukaryota; kingdom Metazoa; phylum Chordata; class Mammalia; order Rodentia; family Cricetidae; genus Microtus; species Microtus agrestis. The sequence continues at coordinate 53,949 of CADCXT010001279.1, read as the reverse complement.
CACCATAATCCTCCATTGTGTCATCACAGAGCTCCATTGTGTTATCATAGTGCTCCATTTTATAATCACAGTGCTCCATTGTGTCATCACAAAGCTCCATTTTGTCATCACAGTGCTCCATTGTGTCATCATAGTGCTCCATGGTGTCATCCCAGTGCTCCATTGTGACATCTCAGGGCTGCATTTTATTATCACAATGCTCCACTGTGTCATCATAGTGCTAAATTGTGTTATCATATTGATCCGTTGTGTCATTACAGAACTCCATTGTGTCATCACTGTGCTCAATTGTGTCATCACAGTGCTCCATTGTGTCATCACAGTGCTTTGTTGTAACATCACGGTGCTCCACGGTGATATCAGAGTGCTCCAATGTGTCATCACAGTGATCCATTGTCTCATCAGAGTGCTCCATTGTGTCATCACAATGCCTCATTTTGTCTTCACAGTGCTCCATTGTGTCATCACAGTGTTCCATTGTGACATCACTGTGCTCCATTTTGTCATTATAGTGCTACATTGTGTCATCACAGAGCACCATTTTTTCATCACAGTGCTGCATTGTGACATTACAGAACTCCAAGGTATTATCACAATGCTAAACTGTGTCATCAAAGTGCTAAAATATGTCATCATAATGCTCCATTGTGTCATCACAGAGCTCCATTGTGTCATCACAATGCTCCATTTTGTCATCACAGTGCTGATTGTGTCATCATAGTGCCCCATAGTGATATCACAGTGCTCCACTTTGTCACCACAGTGCTCCATTATGTCATCACAGTGCTCCACTGTGTTATCACAGTGCTCCACTGTGATATCACAGTGCTCCACTGTGTCATCACAGTGCTCGATTATGTCGTAACAGTGCTCCATTATGTCATCACAATGCTCCATTGTGTCATCACAGTGTTCCCTTGTGACATCACAGTGATCAATTTTCTCATCACAGTGCTTCATTGTGTCATCACAGTGATCCACTATGTCATCACTGTGCTCCATTGTGTCTTCACATTGTTCCACTGTGTCATCACAATGATCAATTATGTCATCACTGTGATCAATTGTCTCATCATAGTGCTCCACTTTGTCATCACAGTGATTCATTATGTCATCACAATCCTCCATTTTTTCATCACAATGTATCATTGTCTCATCACAGTGCACCATTGTGACATCACAGTGCTCCATTGTGTCATCACAGTGATCCATTTTCCCATCACAGTGCTCCTCTGTGTCATCACAGTGCTCCATTGTGACATCACAGTACTCCATTGTGATATCACAGTGCTCCCTTGTATCCTAACATAGCTACAATGTGTCATCACTGTGCTCCATTGTATCATCCCAGCGCTCGATTGTGTCATACCGTGATCCACTGTCTCATCACAGTACTCCATTGTGTCATCACAGTGTTCCATTGTGAAATCACAGTGTTTCACTGTGTCCTTATAATGCTCCATTTTGTCATCACAGAGCACCATTTTTTCATCACAGTGCTGCATTGTGACATTACAGAACTCCAAGGTATTATCACAATGCTAAACTGTGTCATCAAAGTGCCAAAATATGTCATCATAATGCTCCATTGTGTCATCACAGAGCTCCATTGTGTCATCACAGTGCTCCATTTTGTCATCACAGTGCTGATTGTGTCATCATAGTGCCCCATTGTGATATCACAGTGCTCCACTCTGTCACCACAGTGCTCCATTATGTCATCATAGTTCTCCATTGTGTCATCACAGTGCTCCACTGTGATATCACAGTGCTCGATTGTGTCATTACTGTGATCCACTGTCTCATCACATTTCTCCATTGTGTGATGACAGTGTTCCAGTGTTACATTACAGTGCTCCATTGTGTCATCACAATGCACAATTGTGTCATCACAGTGATCCATTGTGACATCTCAGGGCTGTTTTGTATTATCACAACGCTCCACTGTGTCATCATAGTGCTAAATTGTGTTAACATAATGCTCCATTGTGTCATTACAGAACAACATTGTGTCATCACTGTGCTCCATTGTGACATCACAGTGCTCCATTGTGTCATCACAGTGCTCCTTTGTGACATCACAATGCTCCACTGTGATATCAGAGTGCTCCACTCTGTCATCACAGTGATCCATTGTCTCATCACAGTGCTCCATTGTTTCATCACAATGCCTCATTTTGTCTCCACAGTGCAACATTGTGTCATCACAGTGTTCCATTGTGACATCACAATGCTCCATTGTGTCATTACAGTGCTACATTGTGTCCTCACAGAGCTCCATTGTGTCCTCACAGTGCTCCATTGTGACATCACAGAACTCCAATGTATTATCACAATGCTCCACTGTGTCATCACAATGCTCCATTATATCATCACAGTCCTTCATTGTGTCATCACAATGCTCAATTGTGTCATCACAGTGCTCCATTGTGACATCACAGTGCTCCACTGTGACATCACAGTGCTCCACTGTGTCATCACAGTGCGCGATTATGTCATCACAGTGCCCCATTGTGTCATCACAAAGCTCCATTGTGTCATTCCATTGCTCCATTGTGTTATCACAGTGCTCCAATGTGTCATCACACTGCTCCCTTGTTTCATCACAGGATCTATTGTCTCATTACAGTGCTCAATTGTGTCATCACAGCGCTCCATTGTATCATCTTAATGCTCCCCTGTGACATCACAGTGCTCAACTGTGTCATCACAGTGCTCGATTATGTCATAACAGTGATCAATTGTCTCATCTCAGTGCTCCACTTTGTCATCACAATGCTCAGTTTTATCATCGCAATGTCTTATTGGGTCATCACAGTGCTCCATTGTGATATCACAGTGCTCCATTCTGTCATCAGAGAGCTCCATTGTGTCATCACTGTGCTCCATTGTGTCATCGCAGTGTTCCACTGTGTCATCACAATGATCAATTATGCATCACAGTGATCAATTTTCTCATCACAGTGCTCCATTGTGTCATCACAGTGCTCCACTGGGTCAGCACACTGCTCCACTGTTTCATCACAGGATCCATTGTCTCATCACAGTGCTCGATTGTGTCATAACTCTGATCCACTGTCTCATCACATTTCTCCATTGTGTGATGACAGTGTTCCAGTGTTACATTACAGTGCTCCATTGTGTCATCACAATGCACAATTGTGTCATCACAGTGATCCATTGTGACATCTCAGGGCTGCCTTGTATTATCACAACGCTCCACTGTGTCATCATAGTGCTAAATTGTATTATCATAATGCTCCATTGTGTCATTACAGAACTCCATTGTGTCATCACTGTGCTCCATTGTGACAACACAGTGCTCCATTGTGTCATCACAGTGCTCCTTTGTGACATCACAATGCTCCACTGTGTCATCAAAGTGCTAAAATGTGTCACCATAATCCTCCATTGTGTCATCACAGAGCTCCATTGTGTCTACACAATGCTCCAGTGTGTCATCACAGTGCTGATTGTGTCATCATAGTGCTCCATTGTGATATCACAGTGCTCCACTCTGTCACCACAATGCTCCATTATGTCATCACAGTCCTCCATTCTGTCATCACAATGCTCAATTTTGTCATCACAGTGCTCCATTGTGACATCACAGTGCTCTACTGTGATATCACAGTGCTCAACTGTGTCATCACAGTGCTCGATTATGTCATCACAGTGCTCCATTGTGTCATCACAATGCTCCATTGTGTCATTACATTGCTCCATTGTGTTATCACAGTGCTCCACTGTGTCATCACACTGCTTCATTGTTTCATCAAAGGATCCATTGTCTCATCACATTGCTCCATTGTGTCATCACAGAGTGCCATTTTATCATCACAGTGCTCCGTTGTGACATCACAGTGATCAATTGTCTCATCACAGTGCTTCATTGTGTCATCACAGAGATCAATTGTCCATTAATTTGCTCCATTGTGACATCACAGTCTATTGTGTCATCGCAGTGCACCATTGTGTCATCACAGTGATCCATTGTGTTATTACAGTGCTCCAATTTATAATCACAGTGCTTCATTGTGTCATCACAGAGCTCCATTGTGTCATCACTGTGCTCCATTGTGTCATCACAGTGTTCGAATGTGTCATCACAATGATCAATTTTGTCATCACAGTGATCAATTGTCTCATCACAGTGCTCCACTGTGTCATCACAGTGCTTCATTATGTCATCACAATACTTTAATTTGTTATTACAATGTCTCATTGTGTCATCACAGTGCACCATTGTGACATCACAGTGCTCCCTTGTATCCTTACATAGCTACATTGTGTCATCACTGTGCTCCATTGTGTCATCACAGTGATCCATTGTGAGATCATAGTGCTCCATTGTGATATCACAGTGCTCCCTTGTATCCTTACATAGCTACATTGTGTCATCACTGTGCTCCATTGTATCATCCCAGCGCTCGATTGTGTCATACAGTGATCCACTGTCTCATCACAGTACTCAATTGTGTCATCACAATGCTCCATTGTGTCATCACAGTGATCAATTGTCTCATCACAGTGCTTCGTTGTGAAGTCAGAGTGCTCCATTGTGTCATCATTGGGCTCCATTGTGTCATCACAGTGCTCTATTTCATCATCACAGTGCTTTATTCTGTCATCAAAGTGCTCGATTGTGACAAAACTGTGGTCCATTTATTCATCATAGTGGTCCATTGTGAGATAACAATGCTTCATTGTGTCATCACAGTACTCCATTGTATCATCACATTGATCCATCGTTCCTCACAGTGCTCGATTTTTTTCATCACAGTGCTCTATTTTGTCATCACAGTGTTCCATTGTGTCATCACAGTGATTCATTGCGTCATCACAGTGATCCATTGTGTCATCACAGTGCTCCATTGTGTCATCATAGTGCTCCATTTTGACATAACAGTGCTTCATTGTGTCATTACAGTGCTCCATTGTGTCATCACAATGATCCATTGTGTGATCACTGTGCTCGATTAGGATATAACTGAGCTCCATTGTATTACCACAATGCTCCACTGTGTCATTATATTGCTAAACTGTGTCATCATAATGATTCATTATGTCATCACAGAGCTCCATTGTGTCATCACAGTGCTCCGTTGTGTCATCAAAATGCTCCATTGTGTCATCACCATGCACCATTGTGTCATCACAGTGCTCCATTGTGACATCACAGTACTCCATTGTGTCATGATTTTGCTCCATTGTGTCATCACAGTGCTCTATTTCATTATCACAGTGCTTAATTGTGTCATCAGAGTGATCCATTGTGATATAACAGTGCTCCATTGTGTCATCATAGTGCTCCATTTTGACATAACAGTACTTCATTGTGTCATAACAGTGCTCCATTGTGTCATCACAATGATCCATTCTGTGATCACTGTGCTCGATTGTGTCATCACGGTGCTATATTGTGTCAACATAGTGCTCCATTTTGTCATTAGAGATCTCCACTGTGTCATCACAGTGTTTCATTATGTCATCACAATGCTCGATTTTGTTAGCACAATGCATCAATGTTTAATCACAGTGCTCCATTGTGACATCCCAGTGCTGCATTGTGTCATCACAGTGCTCCATTGTGACATCACAGAGCTCCATTGTATTATCAAAATGCTCCACTGTGTTATCATAGTGCTAAAGTGTCATCATAATGCTCCATTGTGTCATCACAGAGCTCCATTGTGTCATCACAGTGCTCCACTCTGTCATCCCAATGGTCCATTATGTCATCGCAATGCTCCATTGTATCACCACAGTGCTCCAATGTGTCATCATAGTGCTCCATTGTATCATCATTGTGCTTCATTGTGTCAACACAATGCTCTATTTCATCATCACAGTGCTTTATTGTGTCATTACAGAGCTCCATTGTGACAAAACAGTTGTCAATTGTGTCATCATAGTACTCCATTGTGACATAAAAGTGCTTCATTGTGTCATCAGAGTGCTCCATTGTGTCATCACAGTGATCCATTGTGTCATCACAGTGCTCTATTGTGTCATCATAGTGCTCCATTGTGTCAACACAGTGCTCCATTGTGTCATCACAGTGATCCATTGTGTCATCACAGTTCTCCATTGTGTCATCACAGTGCTCCATTGTGTCATCATAGTGCTCCATTTTGACATAACTGTGCTTCATTGTGTCATCACAGTGCTCCACTTTGTCATCACACTGCTCCATTGTGATATCACTGAGCTCCATTTTATTATCACAATGCTCCACTGTGTCATCATAATGCTAAACTGTGTCATCATAATGCTCCATTGTGTCATCACAGAGCTCCATTTTGTCATTACAGTGCCTTACTGTGTCATTGTAGTGCTCCATTGTGACATCAGAGAGCTCCACTGTACTATCACAATGATCAACTGTGTCAAAATAATGATAAATTGTGTTTTCATAATGCTCCATTGTGTCATCACAGAGCACCATCGTGTCATCACAATGATCTAATGTGTCATCAGAGTGCTCCATTGTGTCATCACAGTGATACATTGTGTCATCTTAGTGCTCCATTGTATCAACACAGTGCTCCATTGTGACATCACAGTGCTTCATTGTGTCATCACAGTGCTGCATTGTGTCATCATTGTGCTCCATTGTGTCATCACAGTGCTCTATTTCATCATCACAGTGCTTTATTGTGTAATCATAGTGCTCCATTGTGACAAAACAGTGCTCCATTGTATCATCATAGTGCGCCATTGTGACATAACTGTACTTCATTGTGTCATCACAGTGCTCCATTGTGTCATCAAAGTGATCCATTGTGTCATAACCGTGCTCGATTGTGTCATCACAGTGCTCCACTGTGTCAACACTGTGCTCTATTGTGTCATCACAGTGATCCATTGTGTCAACACAGTGCTCCATTGTATCACCACAGTGCTCCATTGTGTCAACATAGTGCTCCATTTTGACATACCAGTGCTTCATTGTGTCATTACAGTGGTCCATTTTGTCATCACAATGATCCATTGTGTGATCACTTTCCTCGATTGTGTCATCATGATGCTATATTGTGTCATCACAGTGCTCCATTCTGTCATCACAGATCTCCACTGTGTCATCACAGTGCTTCATTATGTCATCACAAAGCTCCATTTTGTTATCACAATGCATCAATGTTTCATCATAGTGCTCCATTGTGACATCACAGTGCTCCATTGTGTTATCACTGTGCTCCATTGTGTCATCATAGTGCTCCACTGTGTCATCACAGTGCTCCATTTTGTCATCACAATGCTCCATTGTATCATCACAGAGCTCCATTGTGTAATCACAGTGCTCCACTTTGTCATCCCAGTGGTCCATTATGTCATCACAAAGCTCCATTGTACCACAACAGTGCTCCATTGTATTACCGCAGTGCTCCATTGTGACATCATAGTCCTCCATTGTGAAATCACAGTGCTAAATTTTGTCATCACAGTGCTCCATTGTATCATCACACTGCTCCATTGTGACATCAGTGAGCTCCATTTTATTATCACAATGCTCCACTGTGTCATCATAATGCTAAACTGTGTCATCATAATGCTCCATTGTGTCATCACAGAGCTCCATTGTGTCATTACAGTGCTACACTGTGTCATCTCAGTGCTCCATTGTGACATCAGAGAGCTCCATTGTACTATCACAACGATCAACTGTGTCAAAATAATGATAAATTTTGTTTTCATAATGCTCCATTGTGTCATCACAGAGCACCATTGTGTCATCACAATGATATATTGTGTCATCAGAGTGCTCCATTGTGTCATCACAGTGTTCCATTGTGTCATCATAGTGCTCCATTGTATCATCACAGTGTTCCATTGTGGCATCACAGTGATCAATTGCCTCATCAAAGCGCTCCACTGTGTCATCAGAGTGCTTCATTATGTCATCACAATGCTCGGATGTGTCTTCACAATGACTCATTGTGTCTTCACAGTGCTCCACTTTGACATCACAATGCTCGGATGTGTCATCACAATAAGTCATTGTGTCATCGCAGTGCACCATTGTGTCATCACAGTGATCCATTGTGTTATCACAGTGCTCCATTTTATAATCACAGTGCTCCATTGTGTCATCACAGAACTCCATTGTGTCATCACTGTGCTCCATTGTGTCATCACAGTGTTCCACTGTGTCATCACAATGATCAATTATGTCATCACAGTGATCAATTGTCTCATCACAGTGCTCCATTGTGTCATCACAATGCTCCACTGTGTCACGACAGTGATTCATTATGTCATCACAATCCTCCATTTTTTCACCACAAGGTCTCATTGTGTCATCACAGTGCACAATTGTGACATCACAGTGCTCCATTGTGTCATCACAGTGATCCATTGTCCCATCACAGTGCTCCACTGAGTCATCACAGTGCTCCATTGTGATATCACAGTGCTCCCGTGTATCTTTACATAGCTATATTGTGTCATCACTGTGCTCCATTGTATCATCCCAGCGCTCGATTGTGTCATACAATGATCCACTGTCTCATCACAGTACTCCACTGTGTCATCACAGTGTTCCATTGTGACATCACAGTGTTCCACTGTGTCCTCATAGTGCTCCATTGTGACTACACAGTGATCCATTGTGTCATCACTGTGATTCATTGTGTCATCAGAGTGATCCATTGTTTCATCACAATACTCCATTGTGTCATCACAGTGATTCATTGTGACATCACAGTGCTCCATTGTGTCATCACAGTGATTCGTTATGTCATCACAGAGCTCCATTTTGTAATCACAGTGCTCCACTGTGACTTCAGAGTGCTCCATTGTATAATCACACTGATCTATTGTTTCATCACAGTGCTCCATTATGTCATCACAGTGTACCATTGTGACATCACAGTGCTCCATTTTATCATTACAGTGCTACATTGTGTCATCACAGAGCTCCATTGTGTCATCACAGTGCTCCATTGTGACATCACAGAACTCCAATATATTATCACAATGCTCCAATGTGTCATCAACGTGCTAAAATGTGTCACCATAATCCTCCATTGTGTCATCACAGAGCTCCATTTTGTCATCACAGTGCTCCATTATGTCATCACAATGCTCCATTGTGTCATCACAGTGCTGATTGTGTCATCATAGTTCTACATTGTGGTATCACAGTGCTCCATTATGTCATCACAGTGATCCATTGTGTCATCACAATGCTCAATATTGTCATTACATTGTTCCATTGTGTCATAACAGTACTCCATTATGTCATCACAATGCTCCATTGTGTCATCACAGTGCTCCGTTGTGACATCACAGTGATCAATTGTCTCATCACAGTGCTTCATTGTGTCATCACAGTGATCAATTTTCTCATCATATTGCTCCATTGTGACGTAACAGTGTTCCATTGTGTCATTGCAATGCACCATTGTGTCATCAGAGTGATCCATTGTGTTATCACAATGCTCCATTTTATAATCACCGTGATCCATTGTGTCATCACAGTGCTCGATTGTGTCATCATAGTGCTCCATTGTGTCATCACAGTGCTCCATTGTGTCATCACAGTGATCCATTGTGTCATCACAGTGCTCCATTGTGTCATCACAGTGCTCCATTGTGTCATCATAGTGCTCCATTTTGACATAACCCTGCTTCATTGTGTCATCATAGTGCTCCACTTTGTCATCACACTCCTCCATTGTGATATCACTGAGCTCCATTGTATTATCACAATGGTCCACTGTGTCATCATAATGCTAAACTGTGTCATCATAATGCTCCATTGTGTCATCACAGAGCTCCATTGTGTCATTACAGTACTACACTGTGTCATGATAGTGCTCCATTGTGACCTCAGAGAGCTCCACTCTACTATCACAATGATCAACTGTGTCAAAATAATGATAAATTGTGTTTTTATAATGCTCCATTGTGTCATCACAGAGCACCATCGTGTCATCACAATGATCTAATGTGTCAACAGAGTCCTCCATTGTGTCATCACAGTGAGACATTGTGTCATCTTAGTGCTCCATTGTATCACCACAGTGCTGCATTGTGACATCACAGTACTTCATTGTGTCATCACTGTGCTCCATTGTGACATAACTGTATTTCATTGTGTCATCACAGTGCTTCATTGTGTCATCAAAGTGATCCATTGTGTCATCACCGTGCTCGATTGTGTCATCACAGTGCTCCACTGTGTCAACACAGTGCTCTATTGTGTCATCACAGTGATCCATTGTGTCAACATAGTGCTCCATTGTGTCAACACAGTGCTCATTTGTGTCAACATAGTGCTCCATTTTGACATAACAGTGCTTAATTGTGTCATTACAGTGGTCCATTGTGTCATCACAATGATCCATTGTGTGATCACTGTCCTCGATTGTGTCATCATGGTGCTATATTGTGTCATCACAGTGCTCCATTGTGTCATCACAGATCTCCACTGTGTCATCACAGTGCTTCATTATGTCATCACAAAGCTCCATTTTGTTATCACAATGCATCAATGTTTCATCATAGTGCTCCATTGTGACATCCCAGTGCTCCATTGTGTTATCACTGTGCTCCATTGTGTCATCATAGTGCTCCACTGTGTCATCACAGTGCTCCATTTTGTCATCACAATGCTCCATTGTATCATCGCAGAGCTCCATTGTGTCTTCACAGTGCTCCCCTTTGTCATCCCAGTGGTCCATTATGTCATCACAAAGCTCCATTGTACCACAACAGTGCTCCATTGTATTATCGCAGTGCTCCATTGTGACATCATAGTGCTCCATTGTGAAATCACAGTGCTAAATTTTGTCATCACAGTGCTCCATTGTATCATCACACTGCTCTATTGTGACATCACTGAGCTCCATTGTATTACCACAATGCTCCACTGTGTCATTATAATGCTAAACTGTGCCATCATAATGCTCCATTGTGTCATCACAGAGCTCCATTGTGTCATTACAGTGCTACACTGTGTCATCTCAGTGCTCCATTGTGACATCAGAGAGCTCCATTGTACTATCACAACGATCAACTGTGTCAAAATAATGATAAATTTTGTTTTCATAATTCTCCATTGTGTCATCACAGAGCACCATCGTGTAATCACAATGATATATTGTGTCATCAGAGTGCTCCATTGTGTCATCACAGTGTTCTTTTGTGTCATCATAGTGCTCCATTGTATCATCACAGTGCTCCATTGTGGCATCACAGTGATCAATTGCCTCATCAAAGCGCTCCACTGTGTCATCACAGTGCTTCATTATGTCATCACAATGCTCGGATGTGTCTTCACAATGACTCATTGTGTCTTCACAGTGCTCCACTTTGACATCACAATGCTCGGATGTGTCATCACAATAAGTCATTGTGTCATCGCAGTGCACCATTGTGTCATCACAGTGATCCATTGTGTTATCACAATGCTCCATTTTATAATCACAGTGCTCCATTGTGTCATCACAGAGCTCCATTGTGTCATCAATGTGCTCCATTGTGTCATCACAGTGTTCCACTGTGTCATCACAATGATCAATTATGTCATCACAGTGATCAATTGTCTCATCACAGTGCTCCATTGTGTCATCACAATGCTCCACTGTGTCATGACAGTGATTCATTATGTCATCACAATCCTCCATTTTTTCACCACAAGGTCTCATTGTGTCATCACAGTGCTCCACTGAGTCATCACAGTGCTCCATTGTGACATCACAGTGCTCCATTGTGATATCACTGTGCTCCCGTGTATCCTAACATAGCTACATTGTGTCATAACTGTGCTCCATTGTATCATCCCAGCGCTCGATTTTGTCATACAGTGATCCACTGTCTCATCACAGTACTCCATTGTGTCATCACAGTGCTCCATTGTGAAATCACAGTGTTCCACTGTGTCCTCATAGTGCTCTGTTTTGTCATCACAGAGCACCATTTTGTCATCACAGAGCTCCATTGTGTCATCACGGAGCTCCATTGCATCATTACTGTGCTCCATTCTGTCCTCAGATAGCTCCATTTTGTCATTATAATACTCCATTTTGTCATCACAGTGCTCCATTGTGACATCACAGTGCTTGATTGTGTCATCATAGTGATCAAGTGTCTCATCACAGTGCTTCATTGTGTCATCATAGTGCTCCATTGTGACTTCACATTGATCCATTGTGTCATCACTGTGATTCATTGTGTCATCAGAGTGATCCATTGTTTCATCACAATACTCCATTGTGTCATCACAGTGATTCATTGTGACATCACAGTGCTCCATTGTGTTATCACAGTGCTCTATTTCATCATCCCAATGCTTTATTATGTCATCACAGTGCTCCATTTTGACAAAACAGTGATCCATTGTGTCATCATAGTGCTCCATTGTGACAAAACAGTGCTTCATTGTGTCATCAAAGTGCTCCATTGTGTCATCACAGTGCTCCATTTTGTCAACACAGTGCTCCATTGTGTCATCACAGTGATCCATTGTGTTATCACAGTGCTCCATTGTGTAATCACAGTGCTCCATTTTGTCAACACAGTGCTCCATTGTGTCATCATTGAGCACCATTGTGTCATCACAGTGCTCTCTTTCATTATCACAGTGCTTTATTGTGTCATCAAAGTGCTCCATTTTGATATAACAGTGCTCCATTATGTCATCATAGTGCTCCATTTTGACATAACAGTGCTTCATTGTGTCATAATAGTGCTCCATTGTGTCAGCACAATGATCATTTGAGTGATCACTGTGCTCGATTTTGTCATCCCGGTGCTATATTGTGTCATCATAGTGCTCCATTGTGTCATCACAGATCTCCACTGTGTCATCACAGTGCTTCATTATGTCATCACAATCCTCCATTTTGTTACCACAATGCATCAATGTTTCATCAAAGTGCTCCATTGTGACATCCCAGTGCTCCATTGTGTCATCACAGTGCTCCATTGTGACATCACAGAGCTCCATTGTATTATCACAATGCTCAACTATGTCATCATAGTGCTAAAGAGTCATCATAATGCTCCATTGTGTCATCACAGAGCTCCATTGTGTCATCACAGTGCTCCACTGTGTCATCCCAATGGTCCATTATGTCATCACAATACTCCATTGTATCACCACAGTGCTCCATTGTGTCATCACAGTGCTCCATTGTGTCATCATTGTGCTCCATTGAGTCATCACAGTGCACTATTTCATCATCACAGTGTTCCATTGTGATATAACCATGCTCCATTATGTCATCATAGTGCTCCATTTTGACATAACAGTGCTTCATTGTGTCATAATAGTGCTCCATTCTGTCATCACAGTGATCAATTGTCTGATCACAGTGCTTCGTTATGAAGTCAGTGTGCTCCATTGTGTCATCATTGTGCACCATTGTGTCATCACAGTGCTCTATTTCATCATCACAGTGCTTTATTCTGTCATCAAAGTGCTCCCTTTTGACAAAACAGTGGTCCATTGAGTCATCATAGTGCTCCACTATGACATAACAGTGCTTCATTGTGTCATCACAGTGCTCCATTGTGTCATCACAGTGATCCATTGTGTCGTCACAGTGCTCGATTGTGTCATCATAGTGCTCCATTGTGTCAACACAGTGCTCCATTGTGTCATCACAGTGATCCATTGTGTCATCACAGTGCTCCATTGTGTCATCATAGTGCTCCATTTTGACATAACAGTGCTTCATTGTGTCATTACAGTGCTCCATTGTGTCATCACAATGATCCATTGTGTGATCACTGTGCTCGATTGTGATATAACTGAGCTCCATTGTATTACCACAATGCTCCACTGTGTCATTATAGTGCTAAACTGTGTCATCATAATGCTCCATTATGTCATCACAGAGCTCCATTGTGTCATCACAGTGCTCCGTTGTGTCATCAAAATGCTCCATTGTGTCATCACCATGTACCATTGTGTCATCATAGAGCTCCATTGTGACATCATAGTGCTCCATTGTGTCATGATTGTGCTCCATTGTGTCATCAAAGGGCACCAAACCTGTCATCACAATGATCTAATGTGTCATCAGAGTGCTCCATTGTGTCATCACAGTGATACATTGTGTCATCTTAGTGCTCCATTGTATCACCACTGTGCTGCATTGTGACATCATAGTGCTTCATTGTGTCATCACAGTGATCAATTGTGTTATCACAGTGCTCCATTTTATAATCACAGTGCTCCATTGTGTCATCACAGAGCTCCATTGTATCATCACGCTGCTCCACTGTGTCATCACAGTGTTCCACTGTGTCATCACAATGATCAATTATGTCATCACAGTGATCAATTGTCTCATCACAGTGCTCCATTGTGTCATCACAGTGCTCCACTGTGTCATGACAGTGATTCATTATGCATCACAATCCTCCATTTGTCACCACAGTGTCTCATTGTGTCATCACAGTGTACAATTATGACATCACAGTGCTCCTCGTGTCATCACAGTGTTCCATTGTGACATCACAGTGTTCCACTGTGTCCTCATAGTGCTCCATTTTGTCATCACAGAGCTCCATTTTGTCATCACGGACTCCATTGCATCATTACAGTGCTCCATTCTGTCCTCAGATAGCTCCATTTTGTCATCATAATACTCCATTTTGTCATCACAGTGCTCCATTGTGACATCACAATGCTTGATTGTGTCATCACAGCGATCAAGTTTCTCATCACAGTGCTTCATTATGTCATCATAGTGCTCCATTTTGACTTCACCGTGACCAACTGTGTCATCACTGTGATTGATTGTGTCATCAGAGTGATCCATTGTTTCATCACAATGCTCCATTGTGTCTTCACAGTGATCCATTTTGACAACCCAGTGCTCCATTGTGTCATCACAGTGATCCATTATGTCATCACAGAGCTCCATTTTGTAATCACAGTGCTCCACTGTGACTTCAGAGTGCTCAGTTTTGTCATCACACTGATACATTGTTTCATCACAGTGCTCCATTATGTCATCACAGGGTTCCATTGTGACATCACAGTGCTCTATTGTGTCATTGCATTGCTACATTGTGTCATCACAGAGCTCCATTGTGTCATCACAGTGCTCCATTGTGACATCACAGATCTCAATGTATTATCACAATGCTCCTCTGTGTCATCAAAGTGCTAAAATGTGTCACCATAATCCTCCATTGTGTCATCACAGAGCTCCATTTTGTCATCACAATGCTCCATTGTGTCATCACAGTGCTGATTGTGTCATCATAGTTCTCCATTGTGATATCACAGTGCTCCACTCTGTCACCACAGTGCTCCACTCTGTCACCACAGTGCTCCATTATCGACATCACAGTGCTCCATTGTGTCATCACAATGCTCAATTGTGTCATTACATTGCTCCATTGTGTCAACACAGTGCTCCATTATGTCATCACAATGCTCCATTGTGTCATCACAGTGCTCCGTTGTGACATCACAGTGATCAATTGTCTCATCATATTGCTCCACTGTGACATCACAGTGTTCCATTGTGTCATCGCAGTGCACCATTGTATCATCTCAGTGATCCATTGTGTCATCACAGAGCTCCATTGTGTCTTCACTGTGCTCCAATGTGTCATCACAGTGTTCCACTGTGTCATCAAAATGATCAATTTTATCATCACAGTGATCAATTGTCTCATCACAGTGCTCCATTGTGCCATCACAGTGCTCCACTGTGTCATCACACTGCTCCGTTGTTTCATCACAGGATCCACTGTCTCATCACAGTGCTCCATTTTGTCATCACAGATCTCCATTGTGTCATCATAATGCTCCCCTGTGACATCACAGTGCTCGATTGTGTCATTACTGTGATCAACTGTCTCATCACATTTCTCCATTGTGTGATGACAGTGTTCCAGTTTTACATTACAGTGCTCCATTGTGTCATCACAGTGCACCCTTGTGTCATCACAGTGCTCCATTGTGACATCTCAGGGCTGCCTTGTATTATCACAATGCTCCACTGTGTCATCATAGTGCTAAATTTTGTTATCATAATGCTCCATTGTGTCATTTCAGAACTCCATTTTGTCATCACTGTGCTCCATTGTGTCATCACAATGCTCCGTTGTAACATCATAGTGCTCCACTGTGATATCAGAGTGCTCCACTGTGTCATCACTGTGATCCATTGTCTCATCACAGTGCTCCATTGTGTCATCACAATGGCTCATTTTGTCTTCACAGTGTTCCATTTTGTCATCACAGTGTTCCATTGTGACATCACAGTGCTCCATTGTGTCATTACAGTGCTACATTTTGTCATCACAGAGCTCCATTGTGTCATCACAGTGCTCCACTGTGACATCACAGAACTCCAATGTATTATCACATAGGGCTAAATTGTGTCATCATAATGCTGCACTGTGTCATCACAGAGCTCCACTGTGTCATCAAAGTGCTAAAATGTGTCACCATAATCCTCCATTTTGTCATCACAGAGCTCCATTGTGCCATCACATTGCTGATTGTGTCATCATAGTGCTCCATTGTGATATCACAGTGCTCCACTCTGTCACCACAGGGCTCCATTGTGACATCACAGTGCTCCATTGTGTCATCCCAATCCTCAATTGTGTCATCAGAGTGCTCCATTGTGACATCAAAGTGCTCCACTGTGATATCATAGTGCTCCACTGTGTCATCACAGTGCTCCATTGTGACATCACTGTGCTCCATTGTGTCACCAAAGTGTTCCACTTTGTAATCACAGTGCTTCATTTTGTCATCACAATCCTCCATTTTGTCATCACAATGTCTCATTTTGTCATCACAGTGCACCATTGTGACTTCACAGTGCTCCATTGTGTCATCACAGTGATCCATTGTCCCATCACAGTGCTCCACTGTGTCATCACAGTGCTCCATTGTGACATCACAGTGCTCCATTGTGATATCACAGTGCTCCCTTGTACCCTAACATATCTACATTGTGTCATCACTGTGCTCCATTGTATCATCCCAGCGCTCGATTGTGTCATACAGTGATCCACTGTCTCATCACAGTACTCCATTGTGTCATCACAGTGTTCCATTGTTAAATCACAGTGTTCTACCTAGTCCTCATAGTGTTCCATTTTGTCATCACAGAGCACCATTTTGTTATCACAGAGCTCCATTTTGTCATCATGGAGCTGCATTTCATCATGACAGTGCTCCATTCTGTCCTCAGATGGCTCCATTTTGTCATCATAATATTCCATTTTGTCATCACAGTGCTCCATTGTATTATCACAGTGATCAATTGTTTCATCAATGTGCTTCATTGTGTCATCATAGTGCTCCATTGTGACTTCACAGTGATCAATTGTGTCATCACTGTGATTCTTTGTGTCATATGAGTGATCATTGTTTCAAAACAATG
Source organism: Microtus agrestis (assembly GCA_902806775.1). Taxonomy (NCBI): domain Eukaryota; kingdom Metazoa; phylum Chordata; class Mammalia; order Rodentia; family Cricetidae; genus Microtus; species Microtus agrestis. The sequence continues at coordinate 36,577 of CADCXT010001279.1, read as the reverse complement.
CTCCATTGTGTAATCACAGTGATCCATTCTGACATCACAGTGCTCCATTTTGTCATCACAGTGATCCATTGTGTCATCACAGAGCTCCATTGTATCATCCCAGCGCTCGATTGTGTCATACAGTGATCCACTGTCTCATCACAGTACTCCATTTTGTCATCACAATGATCCATTGTATCATCACAGTGATCAATTGTCTCATCACAGTGCTTGATTGTGTCATCATAGTGCTCCATTGTGACTTCACAGTGATCCATTGTGTCATCACTGTGATTCATTGTATCATCGCAGTGCTCCATTGTGTCATCCTAGTGCTCCACTGTGACATCACAGTGATCCATTTTGTCATCATAGTGCTCCATTGTATCATCGCCGTGCTCCATTGTGTCATCACAGGGCTCCATTGTGTCATTACAGTGCTCCGTTTTGTCATCACTGTATTCCACTGTGTCATCCCAATGATCTATTGTGTCATCACAGTGATCAAGTGTCTCATCAAAGTGCTCCATTGTGTCATCACAGTGCTCCACTGTGTCATCACAGTGCTTCATTATGTCATCACAATGCTCAGTTTTATAATCACAATGCCTTATTGTGTCATCACAGTGCTTCATTGTGATATCACAGTTCTCCATTGTGTCATCACAGTGCTCCATGGTGTCATCATAGTGCTCCACTGTGTCATCACAGTGCTCCATTGTGACATCATAGTGCTCCATTGTGACATCACAGTGCTTGACTGTGTCATCACAGTGATCAATTGTCTCATCAGAGTGGTCCATTCTGTCATCACAGAGCTCCATTGTGATATCACAGTGCTCCATTCTGTCATCATAGTGCTCCAAAATGTCATCACAGTGCTCCATTGTGATATCACAGTGCTCCATTCTGTCTTCATCGTGCTCGAAAATGTCATCAGAGTGCTCCATTGTGATATAACTGAGCTCCATTGTATTATCACAATGCTCCATTGTGTCATTATAGTGCTAAACTGTGTCATCATAATGCTCCATTATGTCATCACAGAGTTCCATTGTGTCACCAAATTGATGCATTGTGTCATCACACTGCTCCATTCTGTCATACCCATGCTCCATTGTGTCATTACAGTGCTCCATTGTGACATCACAGTGCTCCATTTTGTCATCACAGTGATCAATTGTCTCATCACAGTGCTTCGTTGTGAAATCATAGTGCTCCATTGTGACATCACAGTGCTCCATTGTATCATCACACTGCTCTATTGTGACACCACTGAGCTCCATTGTATTACCACAATGCTCCACTGTGTCATCATAATGCTAAACTGTGTCATCATAATGCTCCATTGTGTCATCACAGAGCTCCATTGTGTCATTACAGTGCTACACTGTGTCATGATAGTGCTCCATTGTGACCTCAGAGAGCTCCACTCTACTATCACAATGATCAACTGTGTCAAAATAATGATAAATTGTGTTTTTATAATGCTCCATTGTGTCATCACAGAGCACCATCGTGTCATCCCAATGATCTAATGTGTCAACAGAGTCCTCCATTGTGTCATCACAGTGAGACATTGTGTCATCTTAGAGCTCCATTGTATCACCACAGTGCTGCATTGTGACATCACAGTACTTCATTGTGTCATCACTGTGCTCCATTGTGACATAACTGTAATTCATTGTGTCATCACAGTGCTCCATTGTGTCATCAAAGTGATCCATTGTGTCATCACCGTGCTCGATTGTGTCATCACAGTGCTCCACTGTGTCAACACAGTGCTCTATTGTGTCATCACAGTGATCCATTGTGTCAACATAGTGCTCCATTGTGTCAACACAGTGCTCATTTGTGTCAACATAGTGCTCCATTTTGACATAACAGTGCTTAATTGTGTCATTACAGTGGTCCATTGTGTCATCACAATGATCCATTGTGTGATCACTGTCCTCGATTGTGTCATCATGGTGCTATATTGTGTCATCACAGTGCTCCATTGTGTCATCACAGATCTCCACTGTGTCATCACAGTGCTTCATTATGTCATCACAAAGCTCCATTTTGTTATCACAATGCATCAATGTTTCATCATAGTGCTCCATTGTGACATCCCAGTGCTCCATTGTGTTATCACTGTGCTCCATTGTGTCATCATAGTGCTCCACTGTGTCATCACAGTGCTCCATTTTGTCATCACAATGCTCCATTGTATCATCGCAGAGCTCCATTGTGTCTTCACAGTGCTCCCCTTTGTCATCCCAGTGGTCCATTATGTCATCACAAAGCTCCATTGTACCACAACAGTGCTCCATTGTATTACAGCAGTGCTCCATTGTGACATCATAGTGCTCCATTGTGAAATCACAGTGCTAAATTTTGTCATCACAGTGCTCCATTGTATCATCACACTGCTCTATTGTGACATCACTGAGCTCCATTGTATTACCACAATGCTCCACTGTGTCATTATAATGCTAAACTGTGTCATCATAATGCTCCATTGTGTCATCACAGAGCTCCATTGTGTCATTACAGTGCTACACTGTGTCATCTCAGTGCTCCATTGTGACATCAGAGAGCTCCATTGTACTATCACAACGATCAACTGTGTCAAAATAATGATAAATTTTGTTTTCATAATTCTCCATTGTGTCATCACAGAGCACCATCGTGTCATCACAATGATATATTGTGTCATCAGAGTGCTCCATTGTGTCATCACAGTGTTCTTTTGTGTCATCATAGTGCTCCATTGTATCATCACAGTGCTCCATTGTGGCATCACAGTGATCAATTGCCTCATCAAAGCGCTCCACTGTGTCATCACAGTGCTTCATTATGTCATCACAATGCTCGGATGTGTCTTCACAATGACTCATTGTGTCTTCACAGTGCTCCACTTTGACATCACAATGCTCGGATGTGTCATCACAATAAGTCATTGTGTCATCGCAGTGCACCATTGTGTCATCACAGTGATCCATTGTGTTATCACAATGCTCCATTTTATAATCATAGTGCTCCATTGTGTCATCACAGAGCTCCATTGTGTCATCAATGTGCTCCATTGTGTCATCACAGTGTTCCACTGTGTCATCACAATGATCAATTATGTCATCACAGTGATCAATTGTCTCATCACAGTGCTCCATTGTGTCATCACAATGCTCCACTGTGTCATGACAGTGATTCATTATGTCATCACAATCCTCCATTTTTTCACCACAAGGTCTCATTGTGTCATCACAGTGCTCCACTGAGTCATCACAGTGCTCCATTGTGACATCAAAGTGCTCCATTGTGATATCACTGTGCTCCCGTGTATCCTAACATAGCTACATTGTGTCATAACTGTGCTCCATTGTATCATCCCAGCGCTCGATTTTGTCATACAGTGATCCACTGTCTCATCACAGTACTCCATTGTGTCATCACAGTGCTCCATTGTGAAATCACAGTGTTCCACTGTGTCCTCATAGTGCTCTGTTTTGTCATCACAGAGCACCATTTTGTCATCACAGAGCTCCATTGTGTCATCACGGAGCTCCATTGCATCATTACTGTGCTCCATTCTGTCCTCAGATAGCTCCATTTTGTCATTATAATACTCCATTTTGTCATCACAGTGCTCCATTGTGACATCACAGTGCTTGATTGTGTCATCATAGTGATCAAGTGTCTCATCACAGTGCTTCATTGTGTCATCATAGTGCTCCATTGTGACTTCACATTGATCCATTGTGTCATCACTGTGATTCATTGTGTCATCAGAGTGATCCATTGTTTCATCACAATACTCCATTGTGTCATCACAGTGATTCATTGTGACATCACAGTGCTCCATTGTGTCATCACAGTGCTCTATTTCATCATCCCAATGCTTTATTATGTCATCACAGTGCTCCATTTTGACAAAACAGTGATCCATTGTGTCATCATAGTGCTCCATTGTGACAAAACAGTGCTTCATTGTGTCATCAAAGTGCTCCATTGTGTCATCACAGTGCTCCATTTTGTCAACACAGTGCTCCATTGTGTCATCACAGGGATCCATTGTGTTATCACAGTGCTCCATTGTGTAATCACAGTGCTCCATTTTGTCAACACAGTGCTCCATTGTGTCATCATTGAGCACCATTGTGTCATCACAGTGCTCTCTTTCATTATCACAGTGCTTTATTGTGTCATCAAAGTGCTCCATTTTGATATAACAGTGCTCCATTATGTCATCATAGTGCTCCATTTTGACATAACAGTGCTTCATTGTGTCATAATAGTGCTCCATTGTGTCAGCACAATGATCATTTGAGTGATCACTGTGCTCGATTTTGTCATCCCGGTGCTATATTGTGTCAGCATAGTGCTCCATTGTGTCATCACAGATCTCCACTGTGTCATCACAGTGCTTCATTATGTCATCACAATCCTCCATTTTGTTATCACAATGCATCAATGTTTCATCAAAGTGCTCCATTGTGACATCCCAGTGCACCATTGTGTCATCACAGTGCTCCATTGTGACATCACAGAGCTCCATTGTATTATCACAATGCTCAACTATGTCATCATAGTGCTAAAGAGTCATCATAATGCTCCATTGTGTCATCACAGAGCTCCATTGTGTCATCACAGTGCTCCACTGTGTCATCCCAATGGTCCATTATGTCATCACAATACTCCATTGTATCACCACAGTGCTCCATTGTGTCATCACAGTGCTCCATTGTGTCATCATTGTGCTCCATTGAGTCATCACAGTGCACTATTTCATCATCACAGTGTTCCATTGTGATATAACCATGCTCCATTATGTCATCATAGTGCTCCATTTTGACATAACAGTGCTTCATTGTGTCATAATAGTGCTCCATTCTGTCATCACAGTGATCAATTGTCTGATCACAGTGCTTCGTTGTGAAGTCAGTGTGCTCCATTGTGTCATCATTGTGCACCATTGTGTCATCACAGTGCTCTATTTCATCATCACAGTGCTTTATTCTGTCATCAAAGTGCTCCCTTGTGACAAAACAGTGGTCCATTGAGTCATCATAGTGCTCCACTATGACATAACAGTGCTTCATTGTGTCATCACAGTGCTCCATTGTGTCATCACAGTGATCCATTGTGTCGTCACAGTGCTCGATTGTGTCATCATAGTGCTCCATTGTGTCATCACAGTGCTCCATTGTGTCATCACAGTGCTCCATTGTGTCATCACAGTGCTCCATTGTGTCATCATAGTGCTCCATTTTGACATAACAGTGCTTCATTGTGTCATTACAGTGCTCCATTGTGTCATCACAATGATCCATTGTGTGATCACTGTGCTCGATTGTGATATAAATGAGCTCCATTGTATTACCACAATGCTCCACTGTGTCATTATAGTGCTAAACTGTGTCATCATAATGCTCCATTATGTCATCACAGAGCTCCATTGTGTCATCACAGTGCTCCGTTGTGTCATCAAAATGCTCCATTGTGTCATCACCATGCACCATTGTGTCATCATAGAGCTCCATTGTGACATCATAGTGCTCCATTGTGTCATGATTGTGCTCCATTGTGTCATCAAAGGGCACCAAACCTGTCATCACAATGATCTAATGTGTCATCAGAGTGCTCCATTGTGTCATCACAGTGATACATTGTGTCATCTTAGTGCTCCATTGTATCACCACTGTGCTGCATTGTGACATCATAGTGCTTCATTGTGTCATCACAGTGATCAATTGTGTTATCACAGTGCTCCATTTTATAATCACAGTGCTCCATTGTGTCATCACAGAGCTCCATTGTATCATCACGCTGCTCCACTGTGTCATCACAGTGCTCTCTTTCATTATCACAGTGCTTTATTGTGTCATCAAAGTGCTCCATTTTGATATAACAGTGCTCCATTATGTCATCATAGTGCTCCATTTTGACATAACAGTGCTTCATTGTGTCATAATAGTGCTCCATTGTGTCAGCACAATGATCATTTGAGTGATCACTGTGCTCGATTTTGTCATCCCGGTGCTATATTGTGTCATCATAGTGCTCCATTGTGTCATCACAGATCTCCACTGTGTCATCACAGTGCTTCATTATGTCATCACAATCCTCCATTTTGTTATCACAATGCATCAATGTTTCATCAAAGTGCTCCATTGTGACATCCCAGTGCTCCATTGTGTCATCACAGTGCTCCATTGTGACATCACAGAGCTCCATTGTATTATCACAATGCTCAACTATGTCATCATAGTGCTAAAGAGTCATCATAATGCTCCATTGTGTCATCACAGAGCTCCATTGTGTCATCACAGTGCTCCACTGTGTCATCCCAATGGTCCATTATGTCATCACAATACTCCATTGTATCACCACAGTGCTCCATTGTGTCATCACAGTGCTCCATTGTGTCATCATTGTGCTCCATTGAGTCATCACAGTGCACTATTTCATCATCACAGTGTTCCATTGTGATATAACCATGCTCCATTATGTCATCATAGTGCTACATTTTGACATAACAGTGCTTCATTGTGTCATAATAGTGCTCCATTCTGTCATCACAGTGATCAATTGTCTGATCACAGTGCTTCGTTGTGAAGTCAGTGTGCTCCATTGTGTCATCATTGTGCACCATTGTGTCATCACAGTGCTCTATTTCATCATCACAGTGCTTTATTCTGTCATCAAAGTGCTCCCTTGTGACAAAACAGTGGTCCATTGAGTCATCATAGTGCTCCACTGTGACATAACAGTGCTTCATTGTGTCATCACAGTGCTCCATTGTGTCATCACAGTGATCCATTGTGTCGTCACAGTGCTCGATTGTGTCATCATAGTGCTCCATTGTGTCAACACAGTGCTCCATTGTGTCATCACAGTGATCCATTGTGTCATCACAGTGCTCCATTGTGTCATCATAGTGCTCCATTTTGACATAACAGTGCTTCATTGTGTCATTACAGTGCTCCATTGTGTCATCACAATGATCCATTGTGTGATCACTGTGCTCGATTGTGATATAACTGAGCTCCATTGTATTACCACAATGCTCCACTGTGTCATTATAGTGCTAAACTGTGTCATCATAATGCTCCATTATGTCATCACAGAGCTCCATTGTGTCATCACAGTGCTCCTTTGTGTCATCAAAATGCTCCATTGTGTCATCACCATGCACCATTGTGTCATCATAGAGCTCCATTGTGACATCATAGTGCTCCATTGTGTCATGATTGTGCTCCATTGTGTCATCAAAGGGCACCAAACCTGTCATCACAATGATCTAATGTGTCATCAGAGTGCTCCATTGTGTCATCACAGTGATACATTGTGTCATCTTAGTGCTCCATTGTATCACCACTGTGCTGCATTGTGACATCATAGTGCTTCATTGTGTCATCACAGTGATCAATTGTGTTATCACAGTGCTCCATTTTATAATCACAGTGCTCCATTGTGTCATCACAGAGCTCCATTGTATCATCACGCTGCTCCACTGTGTCATCACAGTGTTCCACTGTGTCATCACAATGATCAATTATGTCATCACAGTGATCAATTGTCTCATCACAGTGCTCCATTGTGTCATCACAGTGCTCCACTGTGTCATGACAGTGATTCATTATGCATCACAATCCTCCATTTGTCACCACAGTGTCTCATTGTGTCATCACAGTGCACAATTATGACATCACAGTGCTCCTTGTGTCATCACAGTGTTCCATTGTGACATCACAGTGTTCCACTGTGTCCTCATAGTGCTCCATTTTGTCATCACAGAGCTCCATTTTGTCATCACGGACTCCATTGCATCATTACAGTGCTCCATTCTGTCCTCAGATAGCTCCATTTTGTCATCATAATACTCCATTTTGTCATCACAGTGCTCCATTGTGACATCACAGTGCTTGATTGTGTCATCACAGAGATCAAGTTTCTCATCACAGTGCTTCATTATGTCATCATAGTGCTCCATTGTGACTTCACAGTGACCAACTGTGTCATCACTGTGATTGATTGTGTCATCAGAGTGATCCATTGTTTCATCACAATGCTCCATTGTGTCTTCACAGTGATCCATTTTGACAACCCAGTGCTCCATTGTGTCATAACAGTGATCCATTATGTCATCACAGAGCTCCATTTTGTAATCACAGTGCTCCACTGTGACTTCAGAGTGCTCAGTTTTGTCATCACACTGATACATTGTTTCATCACAGTGCTCCATTATGTCATCACAGGGTTCCATTGTGACATCACAGTGCTCTATTGTGTCATTGCATTGCTACATTGTGTCATCACAGAGCTCCATTGTGTCATCACAGTGCTCCATTGTGACATCACAGATCTCCAATGTATTATCACAATGCTCCTCTGTGTCATCAAAGTGCTAAAATGTGTCACCATAATCCTCCATTGTGTCATCACAGAGCTCCATTTTGTCATCACAATGCTCCATTGTGTCATCACAGTGCTGATTGTGTCATCATAGTTCTCCATTGTGATATCACAGTGCTCCACTCTGTCACCACAGTGCTCCACTCTGTCACCACAGTGCTCCATTATCGACATCACAGTGCTCCATTGTGTCATCACAATGCTCAATTGTGTCATTACATTGCTCCATTGTGTCAACACAGTGCTCCATTATGTCATCACAATGCTCCATTGTGTCATCACAGTGCTCCGTTGTGACATCACAGTGATCAATTGTCTCATCATATTGCTCCACTGTGACATCACAGTGTTCCATTGTGTCATCGCAGTGCACCATTGTATCATCTCAGTGATCCATTGTGTCATCACAGAGCTCCATTGTGTCTTCACTGTGCTCCAATGTGTCATCACAGTGTTCCACTGTGTCATCAAAATGATCAATTTTATCATCACAGTGATCAATTGTCTCATCACAGTGCTCCATTGTGCCATCACAGTGCTCCACTGTGTCATCACACTGCTCCGTTGTTTCATCACAGGATCCACTGTCTCATCACAGTGCTCCATTGTGTCATCACAGATCTCCATTGTGTCATCATAATGCTCCCCTGTGACATCACAGTGCTCGATTGTGTCATTACTGTGATCAACTGTCTCATCACATTTCTCCATTGTGTGATGACAGTGTTCCAGTTTTACATTACAGTGCTCCATTGTGTCATCACAGTGCACCCTTGTGTCATCACAGTGCTCCATTGTGACATCTCAGGGCTGCCTTGTATTATCACAATGCTCCACTGTGTCATCATAGTGCTAAATTTTGTTATCATAATGCTCCATTGTGTCATTTCAGAACTCCATTTTGTCATCACTGTGCTCCATTGTGTCATCACAGTGTTCCATTTTGTCATCACAGTGTTCCATTGTGACATCACAGTGCTCCATTGTGTCATTACAGTGCTACATTTTGTCATCACAGAGCTCCATTGTGTCATCACAGTGCTCCACTGTGACATCACAGAACTCCAATGTATTATCACATAGGGCTAAATTGTGTCATCATAATGCTGCACTGTGTCATCACAGAGCTCCACTGTGTCATCAAAGTGCTAAAATGTGTCACCATAATCCTCCATTTTGTCATCACAGAGCTCCATTGTGCCATCACATTGCTGATTGTGTCATCATAGTGCTCCATTGTGATATCACAGTGCTCCACTCTGTCACCACAGGGCTCCATTGTGACATCACAGTGCTCCATTGTGTCATCCCAATCCTCAATTGTGTCATCAGAGTGCTCCATTGTGACATCAAAGTGCTCCACTGTGATATCATAGTGCTCCACTGTGTCATCACAGTGCTCCATTGTGACATCACTGTGCTCCATTGTGTCACCAAAGTGTTCCACTTTGTAATCACAGTGCTTCATTTTGTCATCACAATCCTCCATTTTGTCATCACAATGTCTCATTTTGTCATCACAGTGCACCATTGTGACTTCACAGTGCTCCATTGTGTCATCACAGTGATCCATTGTCCCATCACAGTGCTCCACTGTGTCATCACAGTGCTCCATTGTGACATCACAGTGCTCCATTGTGATATCACAGTGCTCCCTTGTACCCTAACATATCTACATTGTGTCATCACTGTGCTCCATTGTATCATCCCAGCGCTCGATTGTGTCATACAGTGATCCACTGTCTCATCACAGTACTCCATTTTGTCATCACAATGATCCATTGTATCATCACAGTGATCAATTGTCTCATCACAGTGCTTGATTGTGTCATCATAGTGCTCCATTGTGACTTCACAGTGATCCATTGTGTCATCACTGTGATTCATTGTATCATCGCAGTGCTCCATTGTGTCATCCTAGTGCTCCACTGTGACATCACAGTGATCCATTTTGTCATCATAGTGCTCCATTGTATCATCGCCGTGCTCCATTGTGTCATCACAGGGCTCCATTGTGTCATTACAGTGCTCCGTTTTGTCATCACTGTATTCCACTGTGTCATCCCAATGATCTATTGTGTCATCACAGTGATCAAGTGTCTCATCAAAGTGCTCCATTGTGTCATCACAGTGCTCCACTGTGTCATCACAGTGCTTCATTATGTCATCACAATGCTCAGTTTTATAATCACAATGCCTTATTGTGTCATCACAGTGCTTCATTGTGATATCACAGTTCTCCATTGTGTCATCACAGTGCTCCATGGTGTCATCATAGTGCTCCACTGTGTCATCACAGTGCTCCATTGTGACATCATAGTGCTCCATTGTGACATCACAGTGCTTGACTGTGTCATCACAGTGATCAATTGTCTCATCAGAGTGGTCCATTCTGTCATCACAGAGCTCCATTGTGATATCACAGTGCTCCATTCTGTCATCATAGTGCTCCAAAATGTCATCACAGTGCTCCATTGTGATATCACAGTGCTCCATTCTGTCATCATCGTGCTCGAAAATGTCATCAGAGTGCTCCATTGTGATATAACTGAGCTCCATTGTATTATCACAATGCTCCATTGTGTCATTATAGTGCTAAACTGTGTCATCATAATGCTCCATTATGTCATCACAGAGTTCCATTGTGTCATCAAATTGATGCATTGTGTCATCACACTGCTCCATTCTGTCATACCCATGCTCCATTGTGTCATTACAGTGCTCCATTGTGACATCACAGTGCTCCATTTTGTCATCACAGTGATCAATTGTCTCATCACAGTGCTTCGTTGTGAAATCATAGTGCTCCATTGTGACATCACAGTGCTCCATTGTGTCATCAAAGTGCTCCATTGTGACATCACAGAGCTCCATTGTGACAAAATAGTGCTTCATTGTGTCATCAGAGTGCTCTATTTCATCATCACAGTGCTTTATTGTGGCATCATAGTGCTCCAGTGTGACAAAACAGTGCTCCATTGTGTCATCATAGTGCTCCATTGTGACAAAACAGTGCTTCATTGTGTCATCATAGTGCTCCATGGTGACTTCACAGTGATCCATTTTGTCATCACTATGATTCATTGTGTCATCACAGTGCTCCATTGTGACATCACAGTGATCAATTGTCTCATCACAGTGCTTCATTGTGTCATCACAGAGATCAATTGTCTCATCATATTGCTCCATTGTGACATCCCAGTGTTCTATTGTGTCATCGCAGTGCACCATTGTGTCATCAGAGTGATCCATTGTATTATCAAAGTGCTCCAATTTATAATCACAGTGCTCCATTGTGTCATCACAGAGGTCCATTGTATAATCACAAAGCTCCACTGTGTCATCATAGGGCTAAATTGTGACACCATAATGCTCCATATTGTCATCACAGAGCTCCATTGTGTCAACACAGTACTCCATTGTGTCATCACAGTGCTCCATTGTGACATCACAGTGCTCCATTGTGATATCGCAGTGCTCCCTTGTGACATCACAGTGCTCCACTGTGATATCACAGTGCTCCCTTGTATCCTAATATTTCTACATTGTGTCATCACTGTGCTCCATTGTATCATCCCAGCGCTCGATTGTGTCGTACAGTGATCCACTGTCTCTCACAGTACTCCATTGTGTCATCACAATGCTCCATTGTGTCATCACAGTGATCAATTCTCTCATCACAGTGCTCCACTGTGTCATCACAGTGCTTCATTATGTTATCACAATGCTCATTTTTATCATCACAATGTCTTATTGTGTCATCACAGTGATCCATTGTCCCATCACAGTGCTCCACTGTGTCATCACGGTGCTCCATTGTGACATGACAATGCTCCATTGTGATATCACAGTGTTCCCTTGTGTCCTAACATAGCAACATTGTGTCATCACTGTGCTCCATTGTATCATCCCAGCGCTCGATTGTGTCATACAGTGATCCACTGTCTCATCACAGTACTCCATTGTGTCATCAAATGCTCCATTGTGTCATCACAGTGCTCCATTGTGTCATCACAGTGATCAATTGTCTCATCACAGTGCTTCATTGTGTCATCACAGTGCTTCATTATGTCACCACAATGCTCAGTTTTATCATCACAATGCCTTATTGTGTCATCTCAGTGCTCCATTGTGATATCACAGTGCTCCATTGTGATATCACAGTGCTCCATTGTGATATCACAGTGCTCCACTGTGTCATCACTGTGCTCCATTGTGACAGCCCAGAGCTCCATTATATTATCACGAAGCTCCACTGTGTCATCATAGGGCTAAATTGTGTCATCATAATACTCCATTGTGTCACCACAGACCTCCTTCGTGTCATCACAGTGCTCCATTGTGTCATCACAGTGCTCCACTGTGTCATCACAGAGCTCCATTGTGATATGACAGTGCTCCATTGTGTCATCACCGTGCTCCAAGGTGTCATCACAGTGCTCCATTGTGTCATCACAATGCTTAATTGTGTCATCACAGTGCTCCATTGTGACATCACAGTGATCAATTGTCTCATCACAGTGCTTCATTGTGTCATCACAGAGATCAATTGTCTCATCATATTGCTCCATTGTGACATCCCAGTGTTCTATTGTGTCATCGCAGTGCACCATTGTGTCACCACAGTGATCCATTGTGTTATCACAGAGCTACATTTTATAATCACAGTGCTCCATTGTGTCATCACAGAGCTCCATTGTGTCATCACTGTGCTCCATTGGTTCATCACAGTGTTCCACTGTGTCATCACAATGATCAATTATGTCATCACAGTGATCAATTGTCTCATCACAGTGCTCCACTGTGTCATCAAAGTGCTTCATTATGTCATCGGAATCCTCCATTTTGTCATCACAATGTCTCATTGTGTCATCACAGTGCACCATTGTAACATTACAGTGCTCCATTGTCATCACATTGATCCTTTGTCCAATCATAGTGCTCCACTGTGTCATCACAGTGCTCCATTGTGACGTCACAGTGCTCCATTGTGATATCACAGTGCTCTCTTGTATCCTAACATTTCTACATTGTGTCATCACTGTGCTCCATTGTATCATCCCAGCGCTCGATTGTGTCGTACAGTGATCCACTGTCTCTCACAGTACTCCATTGTGTCATCACAATGCTCCATTGTGTCATCACAATGCTCCATTGTGTCATCACAGTGATCAATTCTCTCATCACAGTGCTCCACTGTGTCATCACAGTGCTTCATTATGTCATCAAAATGCTCAGTTTTATCATCGCAATGTCTTATTTCGTCATCACTGTGCTCCATTGTGATATCACAGTGTTCCATTGTATCATCACAGAGCTCCATTGTGCCATCACTGTGCTCCATTGTGTCATCACAGTGTTCCACTGTGTCATCACAATGATCAATTATGTCATCACAGTGATCAATTGTCTCATCACAGTGCTCCATTGTGTCATCACAGTGCTCCACTGTGTCATCACACTGCTCCATTGTTTCATTACAGGATCCATTGTCTCATCACAGTGCTCCATTGTGTCATCACAGAGCTCCATTGTCAAATCATAATGCTCCCCTGTGACATCACAGTGCTCAATTGTGTCATCACAGTGCTCCATTGTGTCATCACAGTGCTCCATTGTGTCATCACAATGCCTCATTTTGTCTCCACAGTGTTCCATTGTGTCATCACAGTGTTCCATTGTGATATCACACTGCTCCGTTGTGTCATTACAGTGCTACATTGTCTCATCACAGAGCTCCATTGTGTCATCACAGTGCCCAATTGTGACATCACAGAACTCCAATGTATTATCACAATGCTCCACTGTGTCATCAAAGTGCTAAAATGTGTCACCATAATCCTTCATTGTGTCATCACAGAGCTGCATGGTGTCATCACAATGCTCCATTGTGCCATCACAGTGCTGATTGTGTCATCATATTGTGTTGAAATAGCAGCGGCGGGGCTGCGTCCCCAACACCCCAGCCGCTTGCACGGCTAGCTTTACCCAAAATAATTACATGGACACTGTATTCTTTTAAGCACTGCTTGGCCCAATTCTACCTAGCGTCTTCTAGGCTAACTCTTGCACCTGGACTAACCCATTTCAAATAATGTGAGTAAGCACCCCAAGGTGCTCTTACCGGGAAGATTCTAGCCAACACCCATCTTGGGTTGGAGCTTCATCCCTCTGCCACAGAGAGCAGAGCTATCCTGTCTGCCCGCTAGACAGGAGCATGGTGTCTCTCTCTGAGGTTTCTGGCTCTGAGCGGAACTGCATGCTTTCTGCCCTCACTTCCTCTTCCTCTCAGCATTTTCTTCTGTTTACTCCACCCACCTATGTTCTAACCAATCGGGCCAAGCAGTTTATTTATTGCTTAGCCAATGAAATCAACAGATTGATATATGACACTCCCACATCACTTCCCTTTTTCTGTTTAAACAAAAAGGAAAGGCTTTAACTTTAACATAGCAAATACAATATTACCTAAGCAAATAAAAAGTGAGTAATTTTCAAAACTCTAGAAATGACAGAGACATCTCGCTGCCTGTACAGTCACCCAAAGTTCCTCTGTACCGTTGGGGCATCCATCTTCGGCCTACAGGCCCATAGTTTTCAGCAGACCTTCCACAAAGCAGGAAATTTCAAAGGCAGTCACTATCTGCTTGTTCTGAAGAATGTCTTGCAGACTCTTTCATGAATCAGGAACCCCAAAAGATCATCTCACCTTTAGGCAAGTTCAGTAGTCCTCTCTCTGCGGGTTCTCTGTGTCCAGTTTATGCAATAGTCCAGGCAAGAGCAGTTTCTTGCCCAAATGGCTATCAAACTCCATAAGGATCCTCTTTGATGCCCATCTTCCTCTTGAAGTAAATTAGTGCTGCCAGGAGCAGAGTGTCTCATTGTCATGAAAAACCCTAAGTTATTAAAACATTTAAAAATGCCATATTCTATAATCTTTGAAAGATATGAAGAATGCCTATCAGAAATATATCCGTGCACATCTAGAAAATCTTAACTAATATGACTACAAACTTGACTATTATGATTATCTATTATCAACCTATATACATTACATTTTTAAGTGAACTATATAATCTCAATACCTTAATCAAGATCAGAAATACATATACATATTAACAGAATTGACCTTAAATCTCTAGCAATGCAAAGTATTCATAACTATATCTTATCCCCCTTTAAATGTAAAGGAACATTTATAAACCATATTTGGGAACATGGGCGCAGTTTTTTCTCTCCAAACTGCTTCCTGCTGAATGGGGGCGTCGTTAATTGGGTCTTTCATGGTATAACCTGTGTGCTAGTTTCATCTCAGTTGGCAGCTGAGCGAAGCAATTTTCTGAAGATGTTCACAGCAACCCTTCAGGAGGGCGTGGTCCATCATACCATATTCGGATAGAAGAAATGAACAGGGTCTCATCCTCTGTGAAAACAAAACAAGAAACTCCTTTCCAAAGTATCATGTCCTTAGATCCAAATTGCAAAGTCAAGGCATTTCCAAAATATCTATGTTGAATTAGTTCAGCAGCATTTATAAACAAATATCTTTTAGTAGCTTTTGCTCCTTCCTCAGCATTCAAACAATTCAAAGAGAGCATAATAACATACAGTATCAAGATTCTCTGTGTATTTTCCATCTTTGTACGCTTTATTTTAACCTCTATTTCATTTATTTTTACTTTTATTTTATATTCTCTATGTCTTTGTCCTGGAATAACTCTGTAGACCAGACTGTCTTTGAACTCTCAGAGATCTGCCTGTTTCTGCCTCCCAGGCACTGGGATTATAGGTGAGGTGTGTGTTACTACACCTTGAACTCACAGAGCTCTGTTTGTCTCTGCCTTCTAGGCACTGAGATTAAAGGCGTGTTCTACCACACCTTGAAGTCACAGAGGTCAATCTCCCTCTGCCTCTCAAGTGTTGGGATTAAAGGCGTGTACTACCATAACCAACTTCTCTTTTCTTTCATTTTTTTTTACTTTTAAGAACTTTAATTTTTAGTTTGCATATATTTTTAACACACTGTAAACCATTTAGAAATTTTCTTTGTTTTTGAATCTCTCTTTACTGTATATCTCTCTTTTTCTGACCACATGAGCCTTTAAATTACAGAGCAATATGGGTAGGATTAAAGCCGTGGCTTTGCCAGCTAAATCCAGTCCATTCCTTAGCTTTCTGCCATTCCAACCTTGTGGCTGAGGTACCGGCCAGAGCCGCCTTCAGTGCCACAACTCTACAGTGTTTCAAGGTCCTTGACAGCTTCCGCAGCCTGGGCTTGTAAACTGCATGACCCGCCCGCGTAAAAGAGTCAGAGTTTGCCCAGGCAGGACAGCCCAGAAAGCCGGCATTTTTAAACAGTGCAGCTTTTTTCCTGCTACAGCTGAAAACCGAAAAGCATGCCTTCAGCTTTCCGTCAACAATGTTTAAGTGTTTCGTGGCAGGACCTCTTAAAAGAGCTACAAGGCTTTGCAGCTGAAGCTGAGTCAGGAAGCCTCTCTTAGATGAGAGCTCTTGCTTGCCTCTATCAAGCAGATTAGAACGTTGGGCGCCATCTGTTGAAATAGCAGCGGCGGGGCTGCGTCCCCAACACCCCAGCCGCTTGCACGTGGCTAGCTTTACCCAAAATAATTACATGGACACTGTATTCTTTTAAGCACTGCTTGGCCCAATTCTACCTAGCGTCTTCTAGGCTAACTCTTGCACCTGGACTAACCCATTTCAAATAATGTGAGTAAGCACCCCAAGGTGCTCTTACCGGGAAGATTCTAGCCAACACCCATCTTGGGTTGGAGCTTCATCCCTCTGCCTCAGAGAGCAGAGCTATCCTGTCTGCCCGCTAGACAGGAGCATGGTGTCTCTCTCTGAGGCTTCTGGCTCTGAGCAGAACTGCATGCTTTCTGACCTCACTTCCTCTTCCTCTCAGCATTTTCTTCTGTTTACTCCACCCACCTATGTTCTAACCAATCGGGCCAAGCAGTTTATTTATTGCTTAGCCAATGAAATCAACAGATTGATATATGACACTCCCACATCACTTCCCCTTTTTCTGTTTAAACAAAAAGGAAAGGCTTTAACTTTAACATAGCAAATACAATATTACCTAAGCAAATAAAAAGTGAGTAATTTTCAAAACTCTAGAAATGACAGAGACATCTCGCTGCCTGTACAGTCACCCAAAGTTCCTCTGTACCGTTGGGGCATCCATCTTCGGCCTACAGGCCCATAGTTTTCAGCAGACGTTCCACAAAGCAGGAAATTTCAAAGGCAGTCACTATCTGCTTGTTCTGAAGAATGTCTTGCAGACTCTTTCATGAATCAGGAACCCCGAAAGATCATCTCACCTTTAGGCAAGTTCAGTAGTCCTCTCTCGGCGGGTTCTCTGTGTCCAGTTTATGCAATAGTCCAGGCAAGAGCAGTTTCTTGCCCAAATGGCTATCAAACTCCATAAGGATCCTCTTCGATGCCCATCTTCCTCTTGAAGTAAATTAGTGCTGCCAGGAGCAGAGTGTCTTATTGTCATGAAAAACCCTAAGTTATTAAAACATTTAAAAATGCCATATTCTATAATCTTTGAAAGATATGAAGAATGCCTATCAGAAATATATCCGTGCACATCTAGAAAATCTTAACTAATATGACTACAAACTTGACTATTATGATTATCTATTATCAACCTATATACATTACATTTTTAAGTGAACTATATAATCTCAATACCTTAATCAAGATCAGAAATACATATACATATTAACAGAATTGACCTTAAATCTCTAGCAATGCAAAGTATTCATAACTATATCTTATCCCCCTTTAAATGTAAAGGAACATTTATAAACCATATTTGAGAACATGGGCGCAGTTTTTTCTCTCCAAACTGCTTCCTGCTGAATGGGGGCGTCGTTAATTGGGTCTTTCATGGTATAACCTGTGTGCTAGTTTCATCTCAGTTGGCAGTTGAGCGAAGCAATTTTCTGAAGATGTTCACAGCAACCCTTCAGGAGGGCGTGGTCCATCATACCATATTCGGATAGAAGAAATGAACAGGGTCTCATCCTCTGTGAAAACAAAACAAGAAACTCCTTTCCAAAGTATCATGTCCTTAGATCCAAATTGCAAAGTCAAGGCATTTCCAAAATATCTATGTTGAATTAGTTCAGCAGCATTTATAAACAAATATCTTTTAGTAGCGTTTGCTCCTTCCTCAGCATTCAAACAATTCAAAGAGAGCATAATAACATACAGTATCAAGATTCTCTGTGTATTTTCCATCTTTGTACGCTTTATTTTAACCTCTATTTCATTTATTTTTACTTTTATTTTATATTCTCTATGTCTTTGTCCTGGAATAACTCTGTAGACCAGACTGTCTTTGAACTCTCAGAGATCCGCCTGTTTCTGCCTCCCAGGCACTGGGATTATAGGTGAGGTGTGTGTTACTACACCTTGAACTCACAGAGCTCTGTTTGTCTCTGCCTTCTAGGCACTGAGATTAAAGGCGTGTTCTACCACACCTTGAAGTCACAGAGGTCAATCTCCCTCTGCCTCTCAAGTGTTGGGATTAAAGGCGTGTACTACCATAACCAACTTCTCTTTTTCTTTCATTTTTTTTACTTTTAAGAACTTTAATTTTTAGTTTGCATATATTTTTAACACACTGTAAACCATTTAGAAATTTTCTTTGTTTTTGAATCTCTCTTTACTGTATATCTATCTTTTTCTGACCACATGAGCCTTTAAATTACAGAGCAATATGGGTAGGATTAAAGCCGTGGCTTTGCCAGCTAAATCCAGTCCATTCCTTAGCTTTCTGCCATTCCAACCTTGTGGCTGAGGTACCGGCCAGAGCCGCCTTCAGTGCCACAACTCTACAGTGTTTCAAGGTACTTGACAGCTTCGCAGCCTGGGCTTGTAAACTGCATGACCCGCCCGCATAAAAGAGTCAGAGTTTGCCCAGGCAGGACAGCCCAGAAAGCCGGCATTTTTAAACAGTGCAGCTTTTTTCCTGCTACAGCTGAAAACCGAAAAGCATGCCTTCAGCTTTCCGTCAACAATGTTTAAGTGTTTCGTGGCAGGACCTCTTAAAAGAGCTACAAGGCTTTGCAGCTGAAGCTGAGTCAGGAAGCCTCTCTTAGATGAGAGCTCTTGCTTGCCTCTATCAAGCAGATTAGAACGTTGGGCGCCATCTGTTGAAATAGCAGCGGCGGGGCTGCGTCCCCAACACCCCAGCCGCTTGCATGGCTAGCTTTACCCAAAATAATTACATGGACACTGTATTCTTTTAAGCACTGCTTGGCCCAATTCTACCTAGCGTCTTCTAGGCTAACTCTTGCACCTGGACTAACCCATTTCAAATAATGTGAGTAAGCACCCCAAGGTGCTCTTACCGGGAAGATTCTAGCCAACACCCATCTTGGGTTGGAGCTTCATCCCTCTGCCACAGAGAGCAGAGCTATCCTGTCTGCCCGCTAGACAGGAGCATGGTGTCTCTCTCTGAGGTTTCTGGCTCTGAGCGGAACTGCATGCTTTCTGCCCTCACTTCCTCTTCCTCTCAGCATTTTCTTCTGTTTACTCCACCCACCTATGTTCTAACCAATCGGGCCAAGCAGTTTATTTATTGCTTAGCCAATGAAATCAACAGATTGATATATGACACTCCCACATCACTTCCCCTTTTTCTGTTTAAACAAAAAGGAAAGGCTTTAACTTTAACATAGCAAATACAATATTACCTAAGCAAATAAAAAGTGAGTAATTTTCAAAACTCTAGAAATGACAGAGACATCTCGCTGCCTGTACAGTCACCCAAAGTTCCTCTGTACCGTTGGGGCATCCATCTTCGGCCTACAGGCCCATAGTTTTCAGCAGACGTTCCACAAAGCAGGAAATTTCAAAGGCAGTCACTATCTGCTTGTTCTGAAGAATGTCTTGCAGACTCTTTCATGAATCAGGAACCCCGAAAGATCATCTCACCTTTAGGCAAGTTCAGTAGTCCTCTCTCGGCGGGTTCTCTGTGTCCAGTTTATGCAATAGTCCAGGCAAGAGCAGTTTCTTGCCCAAATGGCTATCAAACTCCATAAGGATCCTCTTCGATGCCCATCTTCCTCTTGAAGTAAATTAGTGCTGCCAGGAGCAGAGTGTCTTATTGTCATGAAAAACCCTAAGTTATTGAAACATTTAAAAATGCCATATTCCATAATCTTTGAAAGATAAGAAGAATGCCTATCAGAAATTTATCTGTGCACATCTAGAAAATCTTAACTAATATGACTACAAACTTGACTATTATGATTATCTATTAACAACCTATATACATTACATTTTTAAGTGAACTATATAATCTCAATACCTTAATCAAGATCAGAAATACATATACATATTAACAGAATTGACCTTAAATCTCTAGCAATGCAAAGTATTCATAACTATATCTTATCCCCCTTTAAATGTAAAGGAACATTTATAAACCATATTTGGGAACATGGGCGCAGTTTTTTCTCTCCAAACTGCTTCCTGCTGAATGGGGGCGTCGTTAATTGGGTCTTTCATGGTATAACCTGTGTGCTAGTTTCATCTCAGTTGGCAGTTGAGCGAAGCAATTTTCTGAAGATGTTCACAGCAACCCTTCAGGAGGGCGTGGTCCATCATACCATATTCGGATAGAAGAAATGAACAGGGTCTCATCCTCTGTGAAAACAAAACAAGAAACTCCTTTCCAAAGTATCATGTCCTTAGATCCAAATTGCAAAGTCAAGGCATTTCCAAAATATCTATGTTGAATTAGTTCAGCAGCATTTATAAACAAATATCTTTTAGTAGCGTTTGCTCCTTCCTCAGCATTCAAACAATTCAAAGAGAGCATAATAACATACAGTATCAAGATTCTCTGTGTATTTTCCATCTTTGTACGCTTTATTTTAACCTCTATTTCATTTATTTTTACTTTTATTTTATATTCTCTATGTCTTTGTCCTGGAATAACTCTGTAGACCAGACTGTCTTTGAACTCTCAGAGATCCGCCTGTTTCTGCCTCCCAGGCACTGGGATTATAGGTGAGGTGTGTGTTACTACACCTTGAACTCACAGAGCTCTGTTTGTCTCTGCCTTCTAGGCACTGAGATTAAAGGTGTGTTCCACCACACCTTGAAGTCACAGAGGTCAATCTCCCTCTGCCTCTCAAGTGTTGGGATTAAAGGCGTGTACTACCATAACCAACTTCTCTTTTTCTTTCATTTTTTTTTACTTTTAAGAACTTTAATTTTTAGTTTGCATATATTTTTAACACACTGTAAACCATTTAGAAATTTTCTTTGTTTTTGAATCTCTCTTTACTGTATATCTATCTTTTTCTGACCACATGAGCCTTTAAATTACAGAGCAATATGGGTAGGATTAAAGCCGTGGCTTTGCCAGCTAAATCCAGTCCATTCCTTAGCTTTCTGCCATTCCAACCTTGTGGCTGAGGTACCGGCCAGAGCCGCCTTCAGTGCCACAACTCTACAGTGTTTCAAGGTACTTGACAGCTTCGCAGCCTGGGCTTGTAAACTGCATGACCCGCCCGCGTAAAAGAGTCAGAGTTTGCCCAGGCAGGACAGCCCAGAAAGCCGGCATTTTTAAACAGTGCAGCTTTTTTCCTGCTACAGCTGAAAACCGAAAAGCATGCCTTCAGCTTTCCGTCAACAATGTTTAAGTGTTTCGTGGCAGGACCTCTTAAAAGAGCTACAAGGCTTTGCAGCTGAAGCTGAGTCAGGAAGCCTCTCTTAGATGAGAGCTCTTGCTTGCCTCTATCAAGCAGATTAGAACGTTGGGCGCCATCTGTTGAAATAGCAGCGGCGGGGCTGCGTCCCCAACACCCCAGCCGCTTGCATGGCTAGCTTTACCCAAAATAATTACATGGACACTGTATTCTTTTAAGCACTGCTTGGCCCAATTCTACCTAGCGTCTTCTAGGCTAACTCTTGCACCTGGACTAACCCATTTCAAATAATGTGAGTAAGCACCCCAAGGTGCTCTTACCGGGAAGATTCTAGCCAACACCCATCTTGGGTTGGAGCTTCATCCCTCTGCCACAGAGAGCAGAGCAATCCTGTCTGCCCGCTAGACAGGAGCATGGTGTCTCTCTCTGAGGTTTCTGGCTCTGAGCGGAACTGCATGCTTTCTGCCCTCACTTCCTCTTCCTCTCAGCATTTTCTTCTGTTTACTCCACCAACCTATGTTCTAACCAATCGGGCCAAGCAGTTTATTTATTGCTTAGCCAATGAAATCAACAGATTGATATATGACATTCCCACATCAATATTGGTCCGTTGCGATATCACAGTGCTCGACTCTGTCACCACAGTTCTCCATAATCATCACAGTGCTCCATTGTGTCATCACAGTGCTCCACTGTGTCATCACACTGCTCCATTGTTTCATCACAGGATCCATTGTCTCATCACAGTGCTCCATTGTGTCATCATAATGCTCCCCTGTGACATCACAGTGCTCGATTGTGTCATTACTGTGATCCACTGTCTCATCACATTTCTCCATTGTGTGATGACAGTGTTCCAGTGTTACATTACAGTGCTCCATTGTGTCATCACAATGCACAATTGTGTCATCACAGTGATCCATTGTGACATCTCAGGGCTGCCTTGTATTATCACAACGCTCCACTGTGTCATCATAGTGCTAAATTGTGTTATCATAATGCTCCATTGTGTCATTACAGAACAACATTGTGTCATCACTGTGCTCCATTGTGACATCGCAGTGCTCCATTGTGTCATCACAGTGCTCCTTTGTGACATCACAGTGCTCCACTGTGATATCAGAGTGCTCCACTGTGTCATCACAGTGATCCATTGTCTCATCACAGTGCTCCATTGTTTCATCACAATGCCTCATTTTGTCTCCACAGTGCAACATTGTGTCATCACAGTGTTCCATTGTGACATCACAATGCTCCATTGTGTCATTACAGTGCTACATTGTGTCATCACAGAGCTCCATTGTGTCATCACAGTGCTCCATTGTGACATCACAGAACTCCAATGTATTATCACAATGCTCCACTGTGTCATCAAAGTGCTAAAATGTGTCACCATAATCCTCCATTGTGTCATCACAGAGCTGCATTGTGTCTTCACAATGCTCCAGTGTGTCATCACAGTGCTGATTATGTCATCATAGTGATCCATTGTAATATCACAGTGCTCCACTCTGTCACCACAATGCTCCATTATATCATCACAGTCCTCCATTGTGTCATCACAGTGCTCCATTGTGACATCACAGTGCTCCACTGTGATATGACAGGACTCAACTGTGTCATCACAGTGCTCGATTATGTCATCACAGTGCCCCATTATGTCATCACAAAGCTCCATTGTGTCATTCCATTGCTCCTTTGTGTTATCACAGTGCTCCAATGTGTCATCACACTGCTCCATTGTTTCATCACAGGATGTATTGTCTCATTACAGTGCTCAATTGTGTCATCACAGCGCTCCATTGTATCATCATAATGCTCCCCTGTGACATCACAGTGCTCAACTGTGTCATCACAGTGCTCGATTATGTCATAACAGTGATCAATTGTCTCATCTCAGTGCTCCACTTTGTCATCACAATGCTCAGTTTTATCATCGCAATGTCTTATTGTGTCATCACAGTGCTCCATTGTGATATCACAGTGCTCCATTCTGTCATCACAGAGCTCCATTGTGTCATCACTGTGCTCCATTGTGTCATCGCAGTGTTCCACTGTGTCATCACAATGATCAATTATGTCATCACAGTGATCAATTTTCTCATCACAGTGCTCCATTGTGTCATCACAGTGCTCCACTGGGTCAGCACACTGCTCCATTGTTTCATCACAGGATCCATTGTCTCATCACAGTGCTCGATTGTGTCATAACTCTGATCCACTGTCTCATCACATTTCTCCATTGTGTGATGACAGTGTTCCAGTGTTATATTACAGTGCTCCATTGTGTCATCACAATGCACAATTGTTTCATCACAGTGATCCATTGTGACATCTCAGGGCTGCCTTGTATTATCACAACGCTCCACTGTGTCATCATAGTGCTAAATTGTGTTATCATAATGCTCCATTGTGTCATTACAGAACTCCATTGTGTCATCACTGTGCTCCATTGTGACAACACAGTGCTCCATTGTGTCATCACAGTGCTCCTTTGTGACATCACAGTGCTCCACTGTGATATCAGAGTGCTCCACTGTGGCATCACAGTGCTCCATTGTGTCATCACAGTGCTCCATTGTGTCATCACAATGCCTCATTTTGTCTCCACAGTGCTCCATTGTGTCATTACAGTGTTCCATTGTGACATCACAGTGCTCCATTGTGTCATTACAGTGCTACATTGTGTCATCACAGAGCTCCATTGTGTCATCACAGTGCTCCATTGTGACATCACAGAACTCCAATGTATTATCACAATGCTCCACTGTGTCATCAAAGTGCTATAATGTGTCACCATAATCCTCCATTGTGTCATCACAGAGCTCCATTGTGTCTACACAATGCTCCAGTGTGTCATCACAGTGCTGATTGTGTCATCATAGTGCTCCATTGTGATACCACAGTGCTCCACTCTGTCACCACAATGCTCCATTATGTCATCACAGGCCTCCATTGTGTCATCACAATGCTCAATTGTGTCATCACAGTGCTCCATTGTGACAACACAGTGCTCCACTGTGATATCACAGTGCTCAACTGTGTCATCACAGTGCTCGATTATGTCATCACAGTGCTCCATGTGTCATCACAATGCTCCATTGTGTCATTACTTTGCTCCATTGTGTTATCACAGTGCTCCACTGTGTCGTCACACCGCTCCATTGTTTCATCAAAGGATCCATTGTCTCATCACAGTGCTCCATTGTGTCATCACAGAGCGCCATTTTGTCATCACAGTGCTCCGTTGTGACATCACAGTGATCAATTGTCTCATCACAGTGCTTCATTGTGTCATCACAGAGATCAATTGTCTAATCATATTGCTCCATTGTGACATCACAGTGTTCCATTGTGTCATCGCAGTGCACCATTGTGTCATCACAGTGATCCATTGTGTTATTACAGTGCTCCAATTTATAATCACAGTGCTCCATTGTGTCATCACGGAGCTCCATTGTGTCATCACAGTGTTCGAATGTGTCATCACAATGATCAATTTTGTCATCACTGTGATCAATTGTCTCATCACTGTGCTCCACTGTGTCATCACAGTGCTTCATTATGTCATCACAATACTTTAATTTGTTATCACAATGTCTCATTGTGTCATCACAGTGCACCATTGTGACATCACAGTGCTCCATTGTGTCATCACAGTGATCCATTGTGAGATCATAGTGCTCCATTGTGATATCACAGTGCTCCCTTGTATCCTAACATAGCTACATTGTGTCATCACTGTGCTCCATTGTATCATCCTCAGCCTCGATTGTGTCATACAGTGATCCACTGTCTCATCACAGTACTCAATTGTGTCATCACAATGCTCCATTGTGTCATCACAGTGATCAATTGTCTCATCACAGTGCTTCATTGTGTCATCATAGTGCTCCATGGTGACTTCACAGTGATCCATTGTGTCATCACTGTGATTTATTGTGTCATAACAGAACTCGTTTGTGACATCACAGTGCTCAACTGTGTCATCCTAGTGCTCCATTGTGTCATCACAGAGATCAATTGTCTCATCATATTGCTCCATTGTGACATCACAGTGTTCCATTGTGTCATCGCAGTGCACCATTGTGTCTTCACAGTGATCCATTGTGTTATCAGAGTGCTCCGTTTTATACTCACAGTGCTCCATTTTGTCATCACAGAGCTCCATTGTGTCATCACTGTGCTCCATTGTGACATCACAGTGTTCCACTGTGTCATCACAACGATCAATTATGTCATCACAGTGCTCCATTGTGTCATCACACAGATCCAATATTTCATCACAGTGCTCCATTGTGTCATCACCGTGTTCTACTGTGACATCACAGTGCTCCATTGTGTGATTACAGTGCTACATTGTTTCATCACAGAGCTCCATTGTGTCATCACAATGCTCAATTGTGACATCACAGAACTCCAATGTATTATCACAATGCTCCACTGTGTCATCAAAGTGCTAAAATGTGTCACCATAATCCTCCATTGTGTCATCACAGAGCTCCATGGTGTCATCACAATGCTCCATTGTGTCATCACAGTGCTTTTGTGTTATCATAGGGCTCCATTGTGATATCACAGTGCTCCACTCTGTCACCACAGTGCTCCATTGTCATCACAGTGCTCCATTGTGTCATCACAATGCTCAATTGTGTCATCACAGTGTTCCAATGTGACATCACAGTGCTCCACTGTGATTACACAGTGCTCCACTGTGTCACCACAGTGCTCGGTTATGTCACCTCAGTGCTCCATTTTGTCATCAAAATGATCCATTTTGTCATTACATTGCTCCATTGTGTCTTCACAGTCCTCCATTGTGTCATTATATTGCTCCATTGTGTCATCAGAGTGCTCTGTTGTGACATCACAGTGATCAGTTGTCTCATCACAGTGCTTCATTGTGTCATCACAGAGATCAATTGTCTCATCATTTTGCTCCATTGTGACATCACAGTGTTCCATTGTGTCATCACAGTGCACCATTGTGTCATCACAGTGATCCATTGTGTTATCAATGTGCTCCATTTTATAATTACAGTGCTCCATTGTGTCATCACAGAGCTCCATTGTGTCATCACTGTGCTCCAATGTGTCATCACAGTGTTCCACTGTGATGACACAATGATCAATTATGTCATCACAGTTATCAATTGTCTCATCACAATGCTTCACTGTGTCATCACAGTGATTAATTTTGTCATCACAATCCTCCATTTTGTCATCACAATATCTCATTGTATCATCACAGTGCACCACTGTGTCATCAGAGTGCTCCATTGTGACATCACAGTGCTCCATTGTGATATCACAGTGCTCCCTTGTATTTTAACATAGCTACATTGTGTCATCACTGTGCTCCATTGTATCCTCCCAGCGCTCGACTGTGTCATACAGTGATCCACTGTCTCATCACAGTACTCCATGGTGTCATCACAATGCTCCATTGTGTCATCACAGTGATCAATTGTCTCATCTCAGTGCTTCATTGTGTCATCATAGTGCTCCATGATGACTTCACAGTGATCCATTGTGTCATCACTGTGATTCATTGTGTCATAACAGAACTCTTTTGTGACATCACAGTGCTCCATTGTGTCATCCTACTGCTCCATTGTGACATCACAGTGATCCATTGTGTCATCATAGTGTTCCATTGTATCAACGTAGTCCTCCATTGTGTCATCACAGAGCTCCATTGTGTCATTACAGTGCTCCATTGTGTCATCACAGTGTTACACTGTGTCATCACAATGATCTATTGTGTCATCACAGTGATAAAGTGTCTCATCAAAGTGCTCCATTGTGTCATCACAATGCTTCATTATGTCATCACAATGCTCAGTTTTATCATCACAATGCCTTATTGTGTCATCACAGTGCTCCATTGTGATATCACAGTGCTCCATTGTAACATCACAGAACTCCAATGTATTATCACAATGCTCCACTGTGTCATCAAAGTGCTAAAATGTGTCACACTAATCCTCCATTGTGTCATCACAGAGCTCCATTGTTTCTTCACAATGCTCCATTGTGTCATCGTAGTGCTCCATTGTGTCATCACAGAGCTCCATGGTGTCTTCACAAGGCTCCATTGTTACATCACAGTGCTGATTGTGTCATCATAGTACTCCATTGTGATATCACAGTGCTCCACTCTGTCACCACAGTGCTCCATTATGTCATCACAGTGCTTCATTGTGTCATCACAATGCTCAATTGTGTCATCACAGTGCACCATTGTGACATCACAGTGCTGAAGTGTGATATCACAGTGCTCCACTGTGTCATCACAGTGCTCCTTTTTGTCATCATAGTGCTCCATTGTGACTTCACAGTGATCCATTCTGTCATGACTGTGATTCATTGTGTCATAACCAAACTCGTTTTAGACATCACAGTGCTCCATTGTGTCATCCTAGTGCTCCATTGTGTCATCACAGAGATCAATTGTCTCATCATTTTGCTCCTTTGTGATATCACAGTGTTCCATTGTGTCATCGCAGTGCACCATTTGGTCATCACAGTGATCCATTGTGTTATCACAGTGCTCCATTTTATAATCATAGTGCTCCATTGTGTCATCACAGAGCTCCATTGTGTCATAACTGTGCTCCATTGTGTCATCACAATGCTCCATTTTGACATCACAGTGGTCAATTGTGATGTCACAGTGCTCCCTTCTATCCTAACATAGCTACATTGTGTCATCACTGTGCTCCATTGTATCATCCCAGCGCTCGATTGTGTCATACAGTGATCCACTGTCTCATCACAGTACTCCATTGTGTCATCACAATGCTCCATTGTGTCATCACAATGATCAGTTGTCTCATCACAGTGCTTCATTGTGTCATCATAGTGCTCCATGGTGAATTCACAGTGATCCATTGTGTCATCACTGTGATTCATTGTGTCATAACAGAACTCGTTTGTGACATGACAGTACTCCATTGTGTCATCCTAGTGCTCCATTGTGTCATCACAGACATCAATTGTCTCATCATATTGCTCCATTGTGACCTCACAGTGTTCCAATTTGTCATCACAGTGCACCATTGTGTCATCACAGTGATCCATTGTGTTATCCCAGTGCTCCGTTTTATAATCACAGTGCTCAATTGTTTCATCACAGAGCTCCATTGTGTCATCACCGTGTTCCATTGTGTCATCGCAGTGCACCATTGTGTCATCACAGTCATCCATTGTGTTATCACAGTGCTCCATTTTATAATCACAGTGCTCCATTGTGTCATCACAGAGCTCCATTGTGTCATCACGGTGCTCCATTGTGTCATAAAAGTGTTCCACTGTGTCATCACAATTATCAATTATGTCATCACAGTGATCAATTCTCTTATCACAGTGCTCCACTGTGTCATCACAGTGCTTCATTATGTCATCAGAATCCTCCATTTTGTCATCACAATGTCTCATTGTGTCATCACAGTGCACCATTGTGACATCAAAGTGCTCCATCGTGTCATCAGAGTGATCCATTGTCCCATCACAGTGCTCCACTGTGTTATCTAAGTGCTCCATTGTGAGATCATAGTGCTCCATTGTGATATCACAGTGCTCCCTTGTATCCTAACATAGCTACATTGTGTCATCACTGTGCTCCATTGTATCATCCCAGCGCTCGATTGTGTCATACAGTGATCCACTGTCTCATCACAGTACTCCATTGTGTCATCACAATGCTCCATTGTGTCATCACAGTACTCCATTGTGTCATCACAGTGATCAATTGTCTCATCACAGTGCTCCATTGTAACTTCACAGTGATCCATTGTGTCATCACTGTGATTCATTGTGTCATCACCATGCTCTATTGTGTCATCCTAGTGCTCCATTGTGACATCACAGTGATCCATTGTGTCATCATAGTGCTCCATTGTGTCATCGCAGTGTTCCACTGTGTCACCACAATGATCTATTGTGTCACCACAGTGATCAAGTGTCTCATCAAAGTGCTCCACTGTGTCATCACTGTGCTCCATTGTGACATCACAGAGCTCGATTGTATTATCACGAAGCTCTACTGTGTCATCATTGGGCTAAATTGTGTCATCATAATGCTCCATTGTGTCATCACAGAGCTCCATTGTGTCATCACAGAGCTCCATTGTGTCATCACAGAGCTCCACTGTGTCATCACAGTGCTGCCTTGTGACATAACAGTGCTCCATTGTGACATCACAGTGCTTGACTGTGTCATCACAGTGATCAATTGTCTCATCACAGTACTCCATTGTGTCATCACAGAGCTCCATTGTGATATCACAGTGCTCCATTGTGTCATCACAGTGCTCCAATGTGTCATCACAGTGCTCCATTGTGATATAACTGAGCTCCATTGTATTATCACAATGCTCCACTGTGTAATTATAGTGCTAAACTGTGTTATCATAATGCTCCACTGTGTCATCACATTGCTGCATTGTGTCATCACCGTGACCCATTGTGACATCATAGTGCTCCATTGTGTCATCACAGTGATAATTTGTGTCATCACAGAGCTCGATTGTGTCATCAAAGTGCTCCAATATGTCATCACAATGCTCCATTGTGTCATCACAGTGCTCCGTTGTGACATCACAGTGATCAATTTTCTCGTCACAGTGCTTCATTGTGTCATCACAGAGTCAATTGTCTCATCATATTGCTCAATTGTGACATCACAGTGCTTCATTGTGTCATCACAGAGATCAATTTTCTCATCATATTGCTCAATTGTCTCATCACAGTGCTTCATTGTGTCGTCATAGTGCTCCATGGTGACTTCACAATGATCAATTTTGTCATCACTCTGATTCATTGTGTCATAACGAAACTCGTTTGTGACATCACAGTGCTCCATTGTGTCATCCTAGTGCTCCATTGTGTCATCATAGAGATCAATTGTCTCATCATATTGCTCCATTGTGATATCACAGTGATCCACTGTGTTATCACAGTGCTCTGTTTTATAATCACAGCGCTCCATTGAGTCATCACAGTGATCCATTTTCCATTCTCAGTGCTCCACTGTGTCATCACGGTGCTCCATTGTCATCACAGTGCTCCATTGTGTCATCACAATGCTCAATTGTGACATGACAGAACTCCAATGTATTATCACAATGCTCCACTGTGTCATCAAAGTGCTAAAATGTGTCACATAATCCTCCATTATGTCATCACAGAGCTCTATGGTGTCATCACAATGCTCCATTGTGTCATCACAGTGCTTATTGTGTCATCATAGTGCTCCATTGTGATATCATAGTGCTCCACTCTGTCACCACAGTGCTCCATTATGTCATCACAGTGCTCCATTGTGTCATCACAATGCTAAATTGTGTCATCACAATGCTCCATTGTGACAACACAGTGCTCTACTGTGATTCATTGTCATAACAGAACTCGTTTGTTACATTATAGTGCTCCATTTTGTCATCCTAGTGCTCCATTGTGACATCACAGTGATCCATTGTGTCATCACAGTGTTCCACTGTGTCATCACAATGATCTATTGTGTCATCACAGTGATCAAGTGTCTCATCAAAGTGCTCCATTGTGTCATCACAGTGCTTGATTATGTCTTCACAATGCTCAGTTTTATCATCACAATGCCTTATTGTGTCATCACAGTGCTCCATTGTGTCATCACTGTGCTCCATTGTGACATCACAGAGCTCCATTGTATTATCACAAAGCTCCTCTGTGTCATCATAGGGCTAAATTGTGACATCATAGTGCTCCATCGTGTCATCACCGATCTCCATTGTGTCAATACAGTGCTCCATTGTATCATCACAGTGCTCCATTGTGTCATCACAGTGCTCCATTGTGTCATCACAGAGCTCCATTGTATCATCACAGTGCTCCACTGTGTCATCACAGTGCTCCATAGTGACATAACAATGCTCCATTGTGACATCACAGTGCTTGACTGTGTCATCACGGTGATCAATTGTCTGATCACAGTGCACCATTGTGTCATCACAGAGCTACATTGTGATATCACAGTGCTACATTGTGTCATGACAGTGCTCCAAAGTGTCATCACAGTGCTCCATTGTGATATAACTGAGCTCCATTGTATTATCACAATGCCCCACTATGTCATTATAGTGCTAAACTATGTCATCATAATGCTCCATTGTGTCATCACATTGCTGCATTGTGTAATCACAATGCTCCATTCTGTCATCACCATGCTCCACTGTGTCATCACTGTGCTCCATTGTGACATTACAGTGCTCCATTCTGTCATCACAATGATCAATTGTGTCATCACAGTTCTTCGTTGTGAAATCACAGTGCTCCATTGTGACATCCCAGTGCTCCATTGTGTCATCAAAGTGCTCCATTGTGACATTACAGAGCTCCATTGTATTATCACAATGCTCTACTGTGTAACCATAGTTCTAAAGTGTCATCATAATGCTCCATTTTGTCATCACAGAGCTCCATTGTGACATCACAGTGCTCCATTGTGTCATCACAGTGATCCATTGTGTCATCACAGAGCTCCATTTTTTCATCACAATGCTCCACTGTGACTACAGAGTTCTCCATTGTGTCATCACACTGATCCATTGTTTAATCACAGTGCTCCATTGTGTCATCACAGTGCTCCATTGTGACTTCACAGAACTCCAATGTAGTATCACAATGCTCCACTGTGTAATCAAAGTGCTAAAATGTGTCATCATAATGCTCCATTTTGTCCTCACAGAGCTCAATTGTGTCATCATAGTGCTCTATTGTGTCATCACAGTGCTCCATTGTGTCATCACAGAGCTGCATTGTATCATCAGAGTGCTCCACTGTGTCATCACAGTGATCCATTGTGACATCACAGTGCTCCATTATGACAACTCAGTGCTTGACTGTGTCATCACAGTGATCAATTGTCTCATCGTAGTGCTCCATTGTGTCATCTTAGTGCTCCATAGTGTCATCACAGATCTCCATTGTGTCATCACAATGCTAAATTGTGTCATCACAGTGCTCCATAGTGTCATCACAGAGCTCGATTGTATCATCACAGTGCTCCACTATGTCATCACAATGCTCCATTGTGTCATCACAGTGCTCCACTGTGACATCACAGTGATCAATTGTCTCATCACAGTGCTTCATTGTGTCATCACAGAGATCAATTGTCTCATCATATTGCTCCATTTTGACATCACAGTGTTCCATTGTGTCATCGCAGTGCACCATTGTGTCATCCCAGTGATCCATTGTGATATCATAGTGCTCCATTTTATAATCACAGTGCTCCCTTGTGTCATCACAGAGCGCCATTGTGTCATCACAGTGTTCCACTGTGTCATCCCAATGGTCAATTATGTCATCACAGTGATCAATTGTCTCATCACAGTTCTCCACTGTGTCAAGTGCTTCCTTATGTCATCACAATCCTCCATTTGTCATCCCAATGTCTCATTGTGTCATCACAGTGCACCATTGTGACATCACCGTGCTTCATTGTCATCACAGTGATCCATTGTCCCATCACAGTGCTCCACTGTGTCATCACAGTGCTCCATTGTGATATAAGAGTGCTCCCTTGTATCCTAACATAGCTACATTGTGTCATCACTGTGCTCCATTGTATAATCCCAGCGCTCGATTGTGTCGTACAGTGATCCACAGTCTCATCACAGTACTCCATTGTGTCATCACAATGCTCCATTGTGTCATCACTGTGAACAATTGTCTCATCACAGTGCTCCACTGATTCATCACAGTGCTTCATTATGTCATCACAATGCTCAGTTGTATCATCACATTGTCTTATTGTGTCATCACAGTGCTCCATTGTGATATCACAGGGCTCCATTGTGTCATCACAGTGCTCCTTTGTGACATCACAGTGCTCCACTGTGTCATCACAGTGATCCATTGTCTCATCACAGTGCTCCATTGTGTAATCACAATGCCTCATTTTGTCTCCACACTGCTCCATTGTGTCATCACAGTGTTCCATTGTGACATCACAGAGCTCCATTGGGTCATCATAGTGCTCCATTGTGACATCACAGAACTCTAAAGTATTATCACAATGCCCCACTGTGTCATCAAATTGCTAAAATGTGTCACCATAATCCTCCATTGTGTCATCACGGAGCTCCATTGCATCATGACAGTGCGCCATTCTGTCCTCAGATAGCTCCATTTTTTCATCATAATACTAGATTTTGTCCTCACAGTGCTCCATTGTGACATCACAGTGCTTGATTGTATCATCACAGTTATCAATTGTCTCATCACAGTGATGCATTGTGTCATCATAGTGCTCCATTGTGACTTCACAGTGATCCATTGTGTCATCACTGTGATTCATTGTGTCATATGAGTGATCCATTGTTTCATTACAATGCTCCAATGTGTCATCACAGTGATCCATTGTGACATCACAGTGCTCCATTGTGTCATCACAGTGATACATTGTATGATCACAGAGCTCCATTTTGTAATCACAGTGCTCCACTGTGACATCAGAGTGCTCAATTGTGTCATCACACTGATCCATTGTTTCATCACCGTGCTCCATTGTGTCATCACAGTGATCCATTGTGACATCACAGTGCTCCATTTTTTCTTTAAAGTGCTACATTGTGTCATCATATAGCTCCATTGTGTCATCATAGTGCTCCATTGTGACGTCACAGAACTCCAATATATTATCACAATGCACCACTGTGTCATCAAAGTGCTAAAATGTGTCACCATAATCCTCCATTGTGTCATCACAGAGCTCCATTGTGTCATCACGGAGCTCCATTGCATCATGACAGTGCGCCATTCTGTCCTCAGATAGCTCCATTTTGTCATCATAATACTCCATTTTGTCCTCACAGTGCTCCATTGTGACATCACAGTGCTTGATTGTATTATCACAGTAATCAATTGTCTCATCACAGTGATTCATTGTGTCATCATAGTGCTCCATTGTGACTTCACAGTGATCCATTGTGTCATCACTGTTATTCATTTAGTCATATGAGTGATCCATTGTTTCATTACAATGCTCCATTGTGTCATCACAGTGATCCATTGTGACATCACAGATCTCCATTGTGTCATCACAGTGATACATTGTATCATCACAGAGCTCCATTTTGTAATCACAGTGCTCCACTGTGACATCAGCGTGCTCAGTTGTGTAATCACACTGATCCATTGTTTCATCACCGTGCTCCATTGTGTCATCACAGTGCTCCACGGTGTCAACACAGTGCTCTATTGTGACGTCACAGAACTCCAATGTATTATCACAATGCACCATTGTGTCATCAAAGTGCTAAAATGTGTCACCATATTCCTCCATTGTGTCATCACAGAGCTGCATGGTATCATCACAATGCTCCATTGTGTCATCACAGAGCTGCATGGTGTCATCACAATGCTCCATTGTGTCATCACTGTGCTTATTGTGTCATCATAGTGCTCCATTGTGATATCACAGTGCTCCACTCTGTCACCACAGTTCTCCATTGTCATAACAGTGCTCCACTCTGTCACCACAGTTCTCCATTGTCATAACAGTGCTCCATTGTGTCATCACAGTGATCAATTTTTCTCATCACAGTGCTCCACTGTATCATCACATTGCTTCATTATGTCATCACAATGCTCAGTTTTATCATCACAATGTCTCATTGTGTCATCACAGTGCTAAGTTGTGATATCACAGTGCTCCATTGTGTCATCACAGAGCTCCATTGTGTCATCACAGTGCTCCATTGTGACATCACAGTGCTCCACTGTAATATCACAGTGCTCCATAGTGTCATCACAGAGCTCCATTTTGTCATCACAGTGCTCCATTATGTCATCACAATGCTCCTTTGTGTCATCACAGTGCTCCGTTGTGACATCACAGTGATCAACTGTCTCATCACAGTGCTTCATTGTGTCATCACAGTGATCAATTTTCTCATCGTATTGCTCAATTTTGACATCACAGTGCTCCATTGTGTCATCACTGTGCTCCATTGTGTCATCACAGTATTCCACTGTGTCATCACAATGATCAATTATGTCATCAGAGTGATCAATTGTCTCATCACAGTGCTCCACTGTGTCATCAGAGTGCTTCATTATGTCATCACAATCCTCCATTTTGATATCAAAATCATCCATTTTGTCATCACAATGTCTCATTTTGTCATCACAGTGCTCCATTGTGTCATCAAAGTGATCCATGGTCCAATCACAGTGTTCCACTGTGTCATCAGAGTGCTCCATTGTGACATCACAGTGCTCCATTTTGACATCACAGTGCTCCTTTGTGATATCACAGTGCTCCCTTGTATCCTAACATAGCTACATTGTGTCATCACTGTGCTCCATTGTATCAGCTCAGCACTCGATTGTGTCATACACTAATCCACTGTCTCATCACAGTACTCCATTGTGTCATCACAGTGTTCCATTGTGACATCACAGTGTTCCATTGTGTCATCGCAGTACACCATTGTGTCATGACAGTGATCTAT
>CADCXT010001277.1:0-29878 GCA_902806775.1 Microtus agrestis | reverse complement strand
AGCCATACGATGAATTTATGCTCATCTCACATCAGATCCTGTCCTGCAGGGATATCTCCAGATGTCAGATCCTGTCCAGCAGGGATATCTTCCTTCTGTGTTTCTTCTTCTTTCGTATGTTGCACTCAGTTCAGATGTGCTGGTATATGGTGAGAGAGAGAGAGAGAGAGAGAGAGAGAAAAATGGAATTGCTTTTATTTGTTTGAAAACTTTAATTGATTCAACTATTTCCAGGCTTAGTTAACAGCATATTTATTATTACTAGTGGAGTACCTTCCTGGAAAACATTGGAACCCCCATCTGCTACATGTCATGCACGTGCATGGAGGCTATGTGTGGTGTGTCTGTGTGCGAGGGTGAGCGCATCCTCATCTATCTATCTATCTATCTATCTATCTATCTATCCCCTTCATCAAATACCAATATCCAGGAGCTGCTTTGTTGATTTACCAAGAACCATTGAGATAGCCACTCGACAGTCAGGAGACCAAAGAAAGAAAGAAGGAAGGGAAGGAAGGAAGGAAGGAAGGAAGGAAGGAAGGAAGGAAAGAAGGAACGAAGGAAGGAAGGAAATAAATGATCCACTTTTCCAAACCAAAAAAAAATTTTAAAAGTAAAAAAATTAATAAGTCAGAAATACCTACATAAAGATAGACAAAGAACGAATAAATGAATAAAAATAAGTAAAAATTGGAATATTCCAATAGGTAAATAAAATGATCAGATAAACAGATGACATGAAAGAAGATAAGGTAGTGAAGTAAAGGAATGTACGAAAAAGTAAGTAAAATAACTAGGTAGGTCATATTTTTAAAGAAGTAAGTAAATAGATAAGTAAGGGAAGCAAAAGAAATACACAAGAAGTCATGAAAAATGAGACACATCCATTCAATCCATAAAAGACAAAACATGGAAACTGGTTGACCTACCCACCTATTAAGCCACCCCACCCAAAGCAGGAGGGAGATATTTGTCCAGCAGGGCCTTCTTATTTCCAAGTTGCAGTCAGTCAGATCTCTGGGCAAACAGAAAAGAAAGCAATTGTTTTCGACTTGAACAGTTTAATATTGTCCGAATGAATTAATATTCAGCTATTTATCTCCTGTGCCTTATTTATTTACCCCCTGGATGAACACTGGGCACCTCTTCTGCTCACCTCCTCCCTTCTGGCTGGATGAATGGATGGATGGATGGATAGATATATATATATATATATATATATATATATAAATATTGTATATATATATATATATATATATAGATAAGAATAGATATGAACAGATAGATAGATAGATAGATAGATAGATAGATAGATAGATAGATACAGGAATATTATATATATATATAAATATATAAATAAATAAATAAATAAAAGAGTGAGTAGGGCTGGTTGCGATAGAGAAAGGGACAGCAGATAAACAAACCAACAGACACATTTAAAAATGACATTAGTCAATCAAGACATGGAAAAAGACAAGTGGTTGACCCATGTTCATGAGGCAAACTGGACAACCTGGGTACTTAGCGTTTTAAGGCCAAACACTTTATCGGATAACTGGTGGAGACCCGCTTCTATTTTGAAGTGAGAAACAGAG
Source organism: Microtus agrestis (assembly GCA_902806775.1). Taxonomy (NCBI): domain Eukaryota; kingdom Metazoa; phylum Chordata; class Mammalia; order Rodentia; family Cricetidae; genus Microtus; species Microtus agrestis. Next base: position 28,283 of record CADCXT010001277.1, on the reverse strand, counting down.
AATGCACAGAGCCAACTGGTCGACCTGTCAGTTCGAGGCATATGTATGATAAAATATATATATATATATATATATATATATATATATATATATATATAAATGGACTGCAACTACAGTCATAAGCAGTGTTAAAAAAGGAAACAAAGAAAATGAAACAAATGAGACTGCATCCTAAGAAAGTAGACTGGGGGAAGTTGTTTGAGAAGAGCAATTGAGCCAACTGGTCGACCCATCAGGTCGAGGCATATGTATGGTAAAAATACATATACATAGAAATGAGACTGGCACAGGCGATTGCTTCCTAGGTATAACCCCAGCAGCACAGTCATTAAGGGCATCATTGAATAAATGGGACCTACTGAAACTTAGAAGGTTCTGTAAAGCAAAGGACACTGTTACTAAGACAAAAAGGCAACCCACTGACTGGGAGAAGATCTTCACAAACCCCGCAACAGACAAAGGCCTGATCTCCAAAATATATAAAGAACTCAAGAAACTAGACTATAAAATGCTAATTAACCCAATTAAAAAATGGGGCACTGATCTGAAGAGAGAATTCTCAACAGAAGAAGTTCAAATGACCAAAAGACACTAAAGGTCATGCTCAGCCTCCTTAGCGATCAGGGAAATGCAAATCAAAACAACATTGAGATATCATCTTACACCTGTCAGAATGGCTAAAATCAAAAACACCAATGATAGCCTTTGCTGGAGAGGCTGTGGAGAAAGGGGTACCCTCATCCATTGCTGGTGGGAATGCAAACTTGTACAACCACTTTGGAAAGCAGTGTGGCGGTTTCTCAGGAAATTCGGGATCAACCTACCCATGGACCCAGCAATGCCACTCTTTGGAATATACCCACGGGAGGCCCGAACATATGACAAGGACATTTGTTCAACTATGTTCATAGCAGCATTATTTGTAATAGCCAGAACCTGGAAACAACCTAGATGCCCTTCAATGGAAGAATGGATGAAGAAAGTGTGGGATATATACACATTAGAATACTACTCAGCGGTAAAAAAAAATGACTTCGCGAATTTTGCATGCAGATGGATGGAAATAGAAAACACTATCCCGAGTGAGGTAACACAGACCCAAAAAGATGAACATGGGATGTACTCACTCATAATTGGTTTCTAGAGATAAATAAAGAACCTTCATCTGACGATGGATGGAGATAGAGACAGAGACCCACACTGGAGCACCGGACTGAGCTCCCAAGGTTCCAATGAGGAGCAGAAGGAGGGAGAATATGAGCAAAGAAGTCAGGACCACAAGGCGTGCACCCACCCACAGAGACAGTGGGGCTGATCCATTGGGAGCCCACCAAGGCCAGCTGGACTGTGACTGAAAAAGCATGGGACAAAACCGGTCTCCTTGAATTTGGCAGACAATGAGGCCTGCTGATAAGCCAAGGACAATGGCACTGGGTTTTGATCCTACTTCATGTTCTGGCTTTGTGGGAGCCTACCCAGCCTGGATGTTCACATTCCTAGACCAGGATTGTGGGGGGAGGTCTTTGAACTTTCCACAGTGCAGGGAACCCTGACTGCTCTTCAGTCTGGATATGGAGGGGGAAGAGGGGGGAAGTGGGGGAGGAATGGGAGGAGGGGGAGATAAATGGGAGGCGGGGAGGAGGCAGAAATTTCTTTTTTTCCAATAAAAAAAGGAGGATAGCTTACAAACGTTTGGTTGGATGTCCAATGGTTAAAGCTCTAGTTATAATATTCTTATGGGAGACCTTGAGATGCTAGGTAAAATTCTTACAAAAACAGTTTCCAATAGAGAGCTTAAAACAGCTGCCTAACAGGTACTCAAGCAGGTTAAGTATAAATCAACAGATAAAGTATACAATAATCAAAAAATACAGTATATTAATTATAATTCAGCTATGGCAAGCGTGTATATTAAATGTAAAACTTATTCTACATCAGTTTTATAAAAAATGCTGCTTATGGCTAAATCTTCTCAGTTTTGCTAGTTAAGATATAAAACTCTTAATTTAAACCAGTAGCCTGTCTGATATAGAAGGATAGGATAGATTCTGGAAAATGGTTTAACAAAATATTGACTATGATCAATGTTTCTTATACTAAAAAGTAGATTCATTGATAATTTTAAAATTGATTCCTGGACAATTGCCTTTGCTAAATACAAAGGCCATAAACAATGGTCTTTTCCCAGATCATTGCTACAATTTATGCACCTGTACTTTGCTAATGTTATAGCAAAAAATCCCTTAAAGGATTTTATGCTAAATTTTACAAATGGCTCTTCCAATGGAGGAACTGCATATATGGCAAATAATAATAAAAATTATGGAGCATAACAAGGCTCCTTCAAAGCAACTCATAAAAGTTGCCAGCAGATCCTGATGCAAAAGGATCTGGCTTGATGACACCAAGCTGAGCTTTGCTAAGACAAGGTGAAAAAGCCCTTGCAATTCATCATGAAAAATCCCGACCTGTATATATATTCAGGGTCGAGGATGTGTTTGTGCTTTTTTTACAGAAAGAAAATAAAATCTGGATGTGATGTCGAGGCTGTGGAAACAGAGGAGTTCCAGACTTCCAGAGGTGATTGAGGAGAGGTCCTTGGTATGGTCTTCCCTGCCCCCAAGGAAAGGAGTGCCTGCTAACAAAACCAGTTACACCACTCTGCAGGGAGTCATCCTGCAGCCAGAGTCCAGGGAGACCCGGCTGACATAAGTGCCTGGATGTGCTTCATGTAGATGAATCCAGCTCACCTCACCCAGGTTCCCCCACCTGTCCTGGAGCACAAATGCTAAACTGCTTCTGCAGCTTGAACTCTGGTTTTCTTTGGAGCTGAAATGCAGACTAAACATCAGACTGCTTTAAACTTTGGGACACAGAACTCATTTTAATTAAAATATTAACCTCTCTTCACTTAAGAATGGGGAAAATTGGGGGTTCCTGTCACTGTTGCTCAGAGACTGGAACTGGTGGTATTTGATAACAACAATGTATGTCATTGTACTCCTACTGAAATTGAGCTAATGATATCTGTAACTGTTTATAGATGTTGGGAAAAGTTTGACACATGCTGTAAAGTGTTTGGGTTTAATGCATATGTGAAAAATTTTAGATTTTGATCCCTTTTACACTGCCCTAACTTTTGGCAGGCAGCACACGTAACTTTATGTGGAGTAGGCACTTAGGAAGGAGGACATACCATAGGCCAGACTAAAAGGTGAATACTGGATTTGGAAAAAGCCCTTTCTTCTTGTCTGGAGATGGAGTTATTGGTGCCAAAATTATATCATTATATCTTTTGTTTGAGGAGCTACTCAGAGTCTTTTCATTAATGATAGACACAGGGGCCCAATGACGGGAGTTAGTGTGGATCCTCGCCTGAATAGCACAACATACAGAGGTTGTAGAAACCGGCTCCACATGGCATGGTACAGGTATGAGGGTGCTCTCCACATGGCCTAAGAAAGGGTGCCTTGTGATCTGTTTACTTTAATCCTGCTAGATGCCTTTTATTTGAGGAGCTCCAAGGACGGGTGACTTATGGCAGGATAATGCCCCTACCTAAGACAGGGCCCTGGGAACCCTAGGATGGGTAGGAAGGAAAGTAAAAAGGCCTGGTCCCCACTCAACCTAAGAATCATCAGGCACCCCTTTGTTCCCAGGAGAGGTAAATTGCTTCACCACTCGAGAGGAGCGTCTCTCCTTATCTCAGTCCCTTCTCCTTTAGATCTGACACCATGGTTGACTCTGACTGGTTCTCTCCACGTAATAACTACCTGCCTTATCGTAAGAGAAAGGGGGATCTGTTGGGAGCCATTTCCCCCTAAAAATCATTACAGGAAACATCACCCTCTGGAGTCTGCAGGGAACCCCACACCCATAATTGTGCTAAGAATAGTTCTATTGCCCCACACTCAATTAAAGCTGTTAATGGAAAAACAATAAAAAAATTAAAAAAATGCCAAAAAATGAGTCTGCATCTACAGTCATAAGCAGTGTTTAAAAAAAGAAAGAAAAAAAATGAGACTGCATCCTAAGAAAGTAGACTGGGGAAAGTTAATTCAGAAGTGTCGCATCCCCAGCGTGACATCTCCAGAGCTGCTGTGCTCTTATATATGGCAAGGAATGATTTTTTTTTTTTCCCCCAATAACATGAAAAAGAAAACAGTGATGTCCTAGAAAATTCCCTCTCCCTTTGAACACGGCACCTTCTTTGGGCTGAGAATCCCACACAGGTCTGATGATGCAGGAGGATACCGAGAGCCACCCAGTTGGTGCCTCAGCCCGATGCCTGTATCTGTGCCTTGGCAGCAGCTATTCATCTCTTGCCACTCAGAGTCAAGTTCCCTTAAGTTTAGCCTTCCCTAAGTGCTCGTTCACTTCAGAGGACTCAACCCTCATCTTCCGTGTCCTCCTGGCCTAATTTCTCATATTACTGAGGAAGAATATCTGTTCAGGAGAGGGAGGAAGGGTCGGTAATTCAGTGAAGGAATTAGTGAAAAGATTTTAATGAAGCAGAGAGAAATTTCTGGTTTTGGCAGGAGGAGATCCTGAATGACTCCCTCTGTGTCGCAGGAGAGACTCCTGGAAAGAAAACCTCAGGTTCCAGTCAGTCGGTCAGTTCGGGGAGAAATATTATCAAGGAGGTAAAGGCCATGCCTCACGACATCAGCAGTCACTTCTCTGGAAATTCTACGGTATCCCGGAGAGCTCTTGGAATTTTGTCATGTCACTCGTGTCCTAGAAACGCCAACTGCCCTCAAGACACACTCTCTTGGTGCCTATAAGATTCGTTTCTAGACGTGTTATCTAGAGAATGGAGATGGTGAAGAGGCCAGAGGGAGGAAGACGAAGTGAGTTCACCACTAGCAGGGACAGGAGGGATTCCTGGATGTGATGGCTTTGAGACTTTCAGGGCTAGGGCTCAAGAACTGGGAGTTTTCTGGGATGCAATATTCCTGTCTTGTTTCTCTGAGTTCCTAAAGGGCCAACCCACACCAAAGATTCACGATAGTTGATTTGACAAAGTCGGGAATTGACAAGGAGTGTGGAAGGTGTCAGTGAGATTTCAATACCAGCACTGCACATCATCCCCCCCACACCCCAAGTCCTTTTTGTTGTTTAGCAGTAATAATAGAGAAAGGGGAGTAGTGCTCTGCCAAAGCCCGTATTACAGCCATTAGCAGGGTTGAGGCATCATGTGCTGCACTCAGTCCTCCTAAGTATTCTGGCTTCCCAGTTATAAATGACACCCTGGTCTCCAGTTCAGCCTGAGAGCTCTGTAAGTGCCAATGGATGAGAGAGTAGGAAAAGACTGCATATTTTTCTTCTTTCTTTCTTCTTCTTTTGTCTTTTACCTTTCTTTTCTTCCTTTCTTTCTTTCTTTCTTTCTTTCTTTCTTTCTTTCTTTCTTTCTTTCATTCATTTTTTCTTTCTTTCCTTTGCTGCTTTGTTTTTCAAGAAAGGGTTTCTTTGTGTATCTTGGGCTGTCCTAAAACTGACTCTATATATCAGGCTTTCCTGGAGCTCACAGAGATCTGTGTGTGAGCAGAGATTAAAGGCATGCACCGACCCTCACCCACCACAACCCGGCTGAGACTGCAATTTCTTGTTATCTCTGGGTGTCCTGGGCTCGTAATAATTGAGGATGGCTCTGTGTTGTGAATGTTTGTGAATCCATACTATGTTCTGTCCTTCAATGATATGAGTCTGAAGCATCAAGCACCCACCCTTATACTCCCTGAGGTCTATGAAGTCACAGTACATCCTCTATAGCTCCGTTTAAGGCTTAGAAAGCTTTCCCCTGGGTCACCTTGTGCAGAGGAAACCAGGTAACTTCTGAGAGACATGCACCACCTACCTACAGAAAGAATGGAGGACTGACTGAATAACTAATACCTACGGAGGGGGGAACTCAAGTCTGGTATTTCAACATTTGCTTGGACAAAGTCTCATCTGTCAGTCACTTCCTGAGGGAAGAAAGAAAGGAAGGGAGGAAGGAAGGACCATAATTATCTCTCCTTTAGTGTCCTTTTTACACTCTTCTCATGCTCTGATGAATATTGTGGTTCAAGTTGGCCATGTCCCCTTCCTGTGGCTCTAGATCTAGGAATCAGTTTGTGTGTGTGTGTGTTGTTCTATCTAGGAGAAGCACCACAGCAGTTGCATACTGATTGAGAAATTTGATTTTTAGGAAATGATTTTTCATATCTGTGAGTGGTCTCTCCATAGCCATTCATATTTCCTTAAATATGTATAGGAATGAATGATCCCTCCCTCCCTCACTCTTCACGGGAATGAGTGTCTGCTCTTGCATTGATGGCTCCCCTGGGGGAACCCCAGTTCTCAGCATCTCCAGCCCAACCTGTCACATGCTGACCACACATTTGCAAGCATGGGATATATTCTGTTAAATATTTGGGACTTTGTTCTGACAGGCCACACTCACTCACAATCTCTCCTCATTACACCCACACAGTGTAACAAATTTGTGGTTCCTCCATAATGTGCTTATTTCTGTCAGGGAACTGAAAGCAAGCCAGCCAGCCATCCAGCCATCACTATCTTTCCTTGTTTCTCAATTTGTTCTTATATTTTGTCTCTCTCCCCCCATCTCTTCCTTTAAAAAAATTTATTTATTTTTACCTTATGTGCATTTGTGTTTTTGCCATGGCTCTCAGGCTGCTGAATTACAGACAGCTGTGAGCTGCCATGTAGATGATGGGAATTGTATCTATACTATCTCTCCAGCCGGACATGAAACATCCCTCTATATAGCCCTGCCAGGAAAACTTTCAAAGTTCACTCTGCCACCTGAGTAAACGTGTTATGCTTCCTTTTATTGTATATTTAGTTTTTGTTTCATTTGTGTGTGTGTGTGAGTGAGAGAGAGACAGAGAGAGAGAGAGATTCATTATGAAACCAAAAGTCAGCGAACTTTGTATTTATTTGTTTGTTCATCCATCAATATATTTGCTTACTTACTTACTCACTCTTAGTTAATTCAGTAAGTAGAAGACTTACTGAATTAAGTCTTCTATTATTTATTTCTTTGCAGTAGAAGACTTAATTCAGTAAGAATGATCAGAATGGTAGGGTATCCTTGGGCAAAGAGTAAGATATCACAGTGACATTCCCTTCTGAGAGGGAGGTTTCTGGCAAGATGTGAAACCACAGTTTCAAGTGCCTGCTTTCCACAAGTCCTTTTCCAAGGTCGGGCATTTTTTAGTTGAGCAAGGGTCTCCATTCATTCCCTTTGAGGAACGCTCAGGCCCTGACATTAACATCTGACTGGTGCCTATTGTCAAGGGAAATGGGACACTCCTCAGCCCCTCCCTGACCTGAGGTGACCTGAGAAGCCACACACCCCCCCAAGTTCACAGGAGGCCCCTTTTAATCTAACTAACTAACTAACTGTACAGCACAAAATGTGGAATCTCTTCTCAGTGAAATGCTGTTGGCAGCCATTCGATGAATTTATGCTCATCTCAGATCAGATCCTGTCCAGCAGGGATATCTCAGATCAGATCCTTTCCAGCAGGAATATCTTCCTTCTGTGTTTCTTCTTCTTTTGTATGTTGCTGTCAGTTAAGATGTGCTGGTATATGGTGAGAGAGAGAGAGAGAGAGAGAGAGAGAGAGAGAGAGAGAGAAAATAAAATTGCTTTTTATTTATTTGAAGCCTTTTAATGATTCAGCTATTTCCAGCCTTATTTATCAGCACATTTATTATTACCAGTGAGCACCTTCTTCTGAAAACATTGGAACCCCCCCATCTGTACATGTCATGCACGTGCGTGCATATGTGTGTGTGTGTGCGAGCGTGTGCACATCCTATCTATCTATCTATCTATCTATCTATCTATCTATCTATCTATCTATATCTATCCCTTCATCAAATTCCATTTCAGGAACTGCTTTGCTGACACTCACCCAGAACCATTGAGATAGCCAGTGACAGTCAGGAGACAGAAAGAAAGAAGGAAGGAAGGAAGGAAGGAAGGAAGTAAATAAATGATCCACATTTCCAAAGAAAGAAAAAAATTTTAAGAAGTAAAAAAAAATTAAGAAAGTAAGTAAAGCTCTCCCTGCCATTTCTGGGCAAAAATCATCACCCAGCTCAGCCTGTCTCAGATTTGGGACAGTATCCGGGGGTCAGCTGTGCGGGCGCGTATTCCTTTGTCCTCAGTAGCCTGCCTGCACCAAGCAGTGTAGGCGCTTTGTTTATAAGCTACCTAACCAGCAAGGAGTGCTGATCTCTGCACCAGAAGAACCTTCTCGGGGTGAGTGAGTTTCTGACCCGCGGCCGCAGCCCGGGTCAAGGAACTATTTCCTGCAGGGGCTATACACTTGCATACCGCCTCTCTCTTCATACCTCACCCAGCGTGCACCCAGAACCCTCCCTCACTTCTCACTCCCTGCCATCTCTGGGCAAATAAGATCATCCAGCTCAGCCTGTCTGGGTGCTTGGTCAGAACCCGGAGGGCAGCCAGGCGGGCGCGAATTACTTTGTCCTCAGTAGCCTGCCTGCACCAAGCAGGGTAGACGCTTTGTTTACAAGCTAACCAACCAGCAAGGAGAGCTGATCTCTGGGGCACCTAGAGAGCCATCACGGGGAAGTCCCATCACTGGGAAGTAACATCAGTGGGCAAGGAGACCTGATCCTGTAAAAGAAGATCCTTAGGGGAGCATTCGGGGGAAGAGATGGGCAGGCGCCAATGCAAGAATTCACCCAACAATCTGAAAAACAACATGAAACCACCAGAAGCCAGCGACCCCACAACAGGAGGACATGAACACCTTAATCAAGAAGAAGTAGAAAAAATGGAATCTATGAAAGTGATTGACATCCTTAAACAGCATGTAAAAAACGCCCTTATGGAAATGGATGAGAAATATAACAAAAAGTTTGAAGAATTGAATAAATCAGTGAATGATACCTTTATAGAAATGGATGAGAAGTATAACAGAAAGTTTGAATAATTGAATAAATCAGTGAATGATACCCTAGGAAACCAAGGAAAAACAATCAAACAGATAAAGGAAACCGTTCAAGACCTGAAAACTGAAATGGAGACAAGGAAGAAAACACCAACAGAGGGCCAACTGGACATAGAGAATCTAGGTAAACAAAGAGAAACTACAGAAACAAGTATAACCAACAGAATACAAGAGATTGAAGAAAGAATCTCAGACAATGAAGATACCATAGAGAAAATAAACGCACTGATCAAACAAAACAGCATATCCAACAAGCTCTCATCACAAAACATTCAGGAAATCTGGGACACAATAAAAAGACCAAACCTAAGAATAATTGGAGTTTAAGAAGGAGAAGAAGTGCAGCTCAACGGTCCAGAAAATATATTTAATAAAATTACAGAAGAAAACTTTCCCAACCTAAAGAAAGATATACCTATGAAGATTCAAGAAGCATATAGAACACCAAATAGGCTGCATCAAAAAAGAACATCCCCTCGCCATATAATAATCAACACACAAAGCATATAGAATAAAGAAAGAATATTAAGAGCTGCAAAGGAAAAAGGCCAAGTTACTTATAAAGGTAAACCTATCAGATATACACCTGACTTCTCTTTGGAAACCATGAAAGCCAGAAGGTCCTGGATAGATGTACTGAAGAAACTAAGAGACCATGGATGCAAGCCCAGACTACTATACCAAGCCAAACTTTCGTTCACTATAAATAGAGAAAACAAAATTTTTCAAGATAAAAACAAATTTAAACAATACGTAGCCACAAATCCAGCCTTACAGAAAGTAATAGAAGGAAAATCACAAACCAAGGAGTCCAACAAGGCCCACAATAACTCAGGTATCTAGAGTCCCTTCACCAGCACATCTCAAAGAAGGGAAACACACAAACTCTACTACTAGAAAAATGACCGGAATGAACAACCACTGGACATTAATATCACTTAATGTCAATGGACTCAACTCATCTATAAAAAGGCACAGGCTAAGAGATTGGATAAGAAAACAGGATTCAACACTCTGCTGTCTACAAGAAACACACCTCAAACACAAAGACAGGCAACTACTCAGAGTAAAGGGCTGGGAAAAGGCTTATCAAGCAAATGGACCTAAGAAACAAGCAGGTGTGGCCATACTAATTTCTAACAAAGTTGATTTCAAACTTGAATCAATCAGAAGAGATGGAGAGGGACATTTTATACTCATAACAGGAACAATTCATCAGGAGGAAGTCTCAATCCTGAATATCTATGCCCCTAATATAAAAGCACCCACGTACGTAAAAGAAACATTAATAAATCTCAAGGCTGCAATCAAACCGCATCAACACTCCTCTCTCACCAATGGACAGGTCAATCAGACAGAAACCTAACAGAGAAATAAGAGAATTAATGGAGGTAATGAATCAAATGGACTTAACAGACATGTATAGAACATTCCACCCAAAATGAAAAGAATATACCTTCTTCTCTGCAGCTCATGGAACCTTCTCGAAAATTGACCACATACTCGGTAACAAAGCAAACTTCCACAGTTACAAAAAAATATGCATAACCTCCTGCGTCTTATCAGATCCACAAGGATTAAAGTTAGAATTCAAAAACAAAGCTACACCCAGAAAGCCTACAAACTCATGGAAACTGAACAGTCAACTACTGAACCACACATGGATCAAGGAAGAAATAAAGAAAGAAATTAAAGTCTTCCTTGAATTCAATGAAAATAAAGAAACAACCTCATCAAACTTATGGGACACTACGAAAGCAGTCCTGAGAGGAAAGTTCATAGCACTAAGTGCCCACATAAAGAAAACAGAGAAAGCACACATTGGAGACTTAACAGCCCACCTAAAAGCTCTAGAAAAAAAGAAGCAGACTCTCCTAAGAGGAGTAGAAGACTGGAAATAATCAAACTGAGGGCAGAAATCAATAAAATAGAAACACAGAAAACAATCCAAAGAATCAATGAAACAAAAAGCTGGTTCCTGGAGAAAATCAACAAGGTTGATAAACCCCTATTAAAACTAATCAAACGGCAGAGAGAGAATATGCAAATTAATAAGATCAGAAATGAAAAGGGTGACATAACAACAGACACAGAGGAAATTCAGAGAATAATTAGATCGTACTACAAAAGCCTGTATGCCACAAAACTGGAAAATGTGGAAGAAATGGACACTTTTTTAGATAAATACCATATACCAAAGCTAAACCAAGACCAGGTGAACGATCTAAATAGACCTGTTGTCGCGAAGAATTAGAAACTGTTATCAAAATCCTCCCTACCAAAAAAAGCCCAGGTCCAGATGGTTTCAAAGCGGAATTCTAACAGAACTTCAAAGAAGACCTAATACCTATACTCCTTAATGTATTTCACAATATAGATACAGTAGAGTCGTTGCCAAATTCCTTTTATGAAGCTACAGTTACTCTGAAACCAAAACCACACAAAGACTCAACCAAGAAAGAGAATTACAGGCCAATCTCGCTCATGAACATCGACGCAAAAATCCTCAACAAAATACTGGCAAACCGAATCCAAGAACACATTAGAAAAATTATCCAATATGATCAAGTAGGCTTCATCCCAGAGATGCAGGGCTGGTTCAACATATGAAAATCTATCAATGTAGTCCATCACATAAATACGCTGAAAGAAAAAAACCATATGATCATTTCATTAGATGCTGAAAAAGAATTTGACAAAATTCAACATCCCTTTATGATAAAAGTCTTGGAGAGATTAGGGATACAAGGGACGTACCTAAATATAATAAAAGCTATTTACACCAAGCCGACAGCTAACATCAAATTAAATGGAGAGAAACTCAAAGCCATCCCAGTAAAATCAGGAACAAGACAAGGCTGTCCACTCACTCCATACCTCTTCAATATAGTGCTTGAAGTGTTAGCAATAGCAATAAGACAACACAAGGGGATCAAGGGGATTCAAATTGGAAAGGAAGATGTTAAACTTTCTTTATTTGCAGATGATATGATAGTGTACATAAGCGACCCCAAAAACTCCACCAAAGAACTCCTACAGCTGATAAACACGTTTAGTAATGTGGCCGGATACAAGATCAACTCCAAAAAATCAGTTGCCCTCCTTTACCCAAAGGATATAGAAGCAGAGAGGGAAATCAGAGAGGCATCACCTTTCACGATAGCCACAAACAGCATAAAATATCTTGGGGTAACTCTAACCAAGGAAGTGAAAGATTTATTTGACAAGAACTTTAAGGCATTGAAGAAAGAAATTGAAGAGGATACCAGAAAATGGAAGGACCTCCCTTGCTCTTGGTTTGGGAGGATCAACATAGTCCAAATGGCAATTCTACCAAAAGCAATTTATAGATTCAATGCAATCCCCATCAAAATTCTTCACAGATCTTAAGAGGACAATAATCAACTTTATATGGAAAAACAAAAACCCAGGATAGCCAAAACAATCTTATACAATAAAGGAACTTCTGGAGGCATTAATATCCCTGACTTCAAACTCTTTTACAGAGCTACAGTAATGAAAACAGTGTGGTACTGGCATAAAAAGAGAGAACTCGATCAATGGAATCGTACAGAAGACCCGGATTTTTACCCACAAACCTATAAACACCTCATTTTTGATAAAGGAACTAAAAATATACAATTGAAGAAAGAAAGCATCTTCAACAAATGGTGCTGGCACAATTGGATCTCAACCTGTAGAAGAATGAAAATAGACCCATATCTATCACCATGCAGAAAACGCAAGTCCAAATGGATCAAAGACCTCAATATCAATCTTAACACACTGAACCTGATAGAATAGAATGTGGGAAGTACCCTACAACAGTTGGGCACGGAAGATCGCTTCCTATGTATAACTCCAGCGGCACAGACATTAAGGGAAACATTGAATAAATGGGACCTACTGAAACTGAGAAGCTTCTGTAAAGCAAAGGACACTGTCACTAAGACAAAAAGGCAACCTACTGACTGGGAGAAGATCTTCACCAACCCAGCAACAGACAAAGGCCTGATCTCCTAAATATATAAAGAACTCAAGAAACTGAACTTTAAAATGCTAAATAACCCAATTAAAAATTGGGGCACTGAACTGAACAGAGAATTCTCAACAGAAGAAGTTCAAATGGCCAAAAGACACCTAAAGTCATGCTCAACCTCCTTAACGATCAGGGAAATGCAAATCAAAACAACTTTGAGATATCATCTTATGCCTGTCAGAATGGCTAAAATCAAAAACAGCAGTGATAGTCTTTGCTGAAGAGGTTGTGGAGGAAGGGGTACTCTCATCCATTGTTAGTGGGAATGCAAACTTGTGCAACCACTTTGGAAATCAGTGTGGCGGTTTCTCAGGAAATTCAGGATCAACCTAACCCTGGACCCAGCAATACCACTCTTGGGAATATACCCAAGATATACCTTATCATATGACAAAAGCATTTGTTCAACTATGTTCATAGCAGCATTGTTTCTTATAGCCAGAACCTGGAAACAAACTAGATGTCCTTCAGTGGAAGAATGGATGAAGAAAGTGTGGAATATTTACATATTAGAGTACTACTCAGCGGTAAAAAACAATGACTTCTCGAATTTTGCATGCAAATGGATGGAAATAGAAAACACTATCCTGAGTGAGGTATCCCAGACCCAAAAAGAGGAACATGGGATGTACTCACTCATAATTGGTTTCTAGTCACAAATAATGGTCATTGAGTCTATATTCTGTGATACTAAAGAAGCTAAATAAGAAGGTGAACCCAATGAGGGCTGCTGAGAAGCCAAGGACAATGGCACCGGGTTTTGATCCTACTTCATGTTCTGGCTTTGTGGGAGCCTAGCCAGTTTGGATGTTCACCTTCCTAGACCAGGATTGAGGGGGAAGACTTTGAACTTTCCACAGGTCAGGGAACCCTGACTGCACTTCGGTCTGGATATGGAGGGCAAGGAGGGGGGAGGCGGGGAGGAGTGGGAGGAGGGAGAGGGAAATGGGAGGCGGGGAGGAGGCAGAAATTTCTTTTCTTCCAATATAAAAAAAACACTAAAACAAAGGAGGATAGCTTCCTTACAAACTTTTGGTTGGATGTCCAATGGTTAAAGCTCTAATGATAATATTCTTATGGGAGACCTTGAGCTGCTAGGTAAAATTCTTACAAAAAACAGTTTCCAATAGAGAGATTAAAAGAGCTGCCTAACAGTACTCAAGCAGGTAAAGTATAAATCAACAGATAAAGTATACATTAATCAACAAATACAGTATATTAATTCAGCTATGGCAAGTGTTTATATTAAATATAAACCTTATTCTACAACAGTTTTATAAAAATGCTGCTTACGGCTAAATCTTCTCAGTTTTGCTAGTTAAGATATTAAACTCTTAAATTAAACCAGTAGCCTGTCTGATATAAAAGGACAGGATAGAATCTGGATAATGGTCTAACAAAATATTGACTATGATCAAGGTTTCTTATACTAAACATTAGATTCATTGATAATTTTAAGATTGATTCCTGGACATTTGCCTTTGCTAAATTCAAAGGCCAAAAACAATGGTATTTTCCCATATCATTGCTACAATTTATGCACCTGTATTTTGCTAAAGCTATAGCAAAAAATCCCTTAAAGGATTTTATGCTAAATTTTACAAATGGCTCTTCCAATGGAGGAACTGCATATATGGCTAATAATAATAAAAATTATGGAGCATAACAAGGCTCCTTCAAAGCAACTCATTAAAGTTGCCAGCAGATCCTGATGCAAACGGATCTGGCCTGATGATACCAAGCTGACCTTTGCTGAGACAAGGTGAAAAAGCCCTTGCAATGCATTATGAAAAAAACCCGACCTGTATATATATTTGGGGTCGAGGATGTGTTTGTGCTTTTTTCACAGAAAGAAAATAAAATCTGGATTTGAGGTTGAGGCTGTGGACACAGAGGAGTTCCAGACTTCCAGTGGTAATTGAGGAGAGGTCCTTGGTCAGGTCTTCCCTGCCCCCAAGGAAAGGAGTGCCTGCTGACAAAACCAGCTACACCACTCTGCAGGGTGTCATCCAGCCTCCAGAGTCCAGGGAGACCCGGCTGACATAAGGGCCAGGATGTGCTTCATGTAGCTGAATCCAGCTCGCCTCACCCAGGTTCCCCCACCTGTCCTGGAGCACAAATGCTAAACTGCTTCTGCAGCTTGAACTCTGGTCTGCTTTGGAGCTGAGTTGCAGACTAAACATCAGACTGCTTTAAACTTTGGGACACAGAACTCATTTTAATTAAAATATTAACCTCTCTTCACTTAAGAAGGGGGGAAATTGGCGGTTCCTGCCACTGTTGCTCAGAGACTGGAACTGGTGGT
The DNA here is from genome assembly GCA_902806775.1 of Microtus agrestis. Lineage (NCBI taxonomy): Eukaryota > Metazoa > Chordata > Mammalia > Rodentia > Cricetidae > Microtus > Microtus agrestis. The sequence goes on along the minus strand of CADCXT010001277.1, from coordinate 12,943 downwards.
ATTTGATAACAACAATGTATGTCATTGTACTCCTACTGAAATTGAGCTAATGATATTTGTAACTGCTTATAGATGTTGGGAAAAGTTTGACACATGCTGTAAAGTATTTGGGTTTAATGCATATGTTAAAAATTTTAGATTTTGATCCCTTTTACACTGCCCTAATTTTTGGCAGGCAGCACACGTAACTTTATGTGGAGTAGGCACTTAGGAAGGAGGACATACCATAGGCCAGACTAAAAGGTGAATACTGGGTTGGGAAAAAGCCCTTTCTTCTTGTCTGGAGATGGAGTTATTGGTGCCAAAATTATATCATTATATCTTTTGTTTGAGGAGCTCCTCACAGTCTTTTCATTAATGATAGACGCAGGGGCCCAATGACGGGAGTTAGTGTGGATCCTCGCCTGAATAGCACACCATAAAGAGGTTGTAGAAACCGGCTCAACATGGCATGGTACAGGTATGAGGGCGCTCTCCACATGGACTAAGACAGGGTGCCCTTTGATCTGTTTACTTTAATCCTGCTAGATGCCTTTTATTTGAGGAGCTCCAAGGACGGGCAACTTATGGCAGGATAATCCCCCTACCTAAGACAGGGCCCTGGGAACCCTAGGAAGGGTAAGTGGCAAAGTAAAAAGGCCTGGTCCCCACTTGACCTAAGAATCATCAGGCACCCCTCTGTTCCCAGGAGAGGTAAATTGCTTCTCCACTCGAGAGGAGGGTCTCTCCTTATCTCAGTCCCTTCTCCTGTAGATCTGAAACCATGGTTGACTCTGACGGGTGCTCTCCAAGTAATAACTACCTGCCTGTATATAAGAGAAAGGGGGATCTGTTGGGAGCCGTTTCCCGCTAAAAATCATTACAGGAACCATCACCCTGGCGAGTCTGCAGGGAATACCACACACATCATTGTGCTAAGAAAAGTTCTATTGCCCCACACCCAATTAAAGCTGTTAGTAGAGAAAAAATAAATAAATAAATTTAAAAAAAAGAAAGTAAGTAAATACCTACATAAAAATAGACAAAGAACGAATAAATGAATAAAAATAAGTAATAATTGGAATATTCAATAAGTAAATAAATGAACAGATAAACAGATATATGAAAGAAGATAAGGAAGTGAAGTAAGGAATGTACGAAAATCTAAGTAAATATCTAGGTGGTTCATTTTTTAAAGAAGTAAGTAAATAGATAAGTAAGGAAGCAAAGAAATACACAAGAAATCATGAAAAAAAATGAGACACATCCATTCAATCCATAAACGACAAAACATGGAAACTGGTCGACCCACTCACGTTCACTCAACCACCCCACCCAAAGCAGGACGAAGGTCTCTGTCCAGCAGGGCATTCTTCTTTCCAAGTTGCAGTCAGTCAGATCTCTGGGCAAAAAGAAAAGAAAGCAATTGTTTTCGACTTGAACAGTTTTAATATTATTTGAATGAATTAATATTCAGCTATTTATTCCCAGCCTTATTTTATTTACTCCCTGGATGACCAATGGGCACCTTCCTCTCACCTCCTCACATCTTGATCGTTGGATGGATGGATGCATGGATGGATAGTTAGATAGATCGATAGATAGATAGATAGATAGATAGATAGATAGATAGATAGATAGATAGATAGATAGATAGATAGATAGATAGATAGATAGATAGATAGATAAATATAAATAAAAAGAATGAGTAGGTCGGGTTCGGATCAAGAAAGGAACAACAGATAAACAAACCGACAGACACATTTAAAAATGACATTAGTCTATCAAGCCATGGAAAAAGACAACTGGTCGACCCACGTTCACGAGGCCAACTGGTCGACCTGAGTACTCAGAATTTTAAGGCCAAGCACTTTTTCGGATAACTGGTAGACCCGCTTCTAGTTTAGTGAAAAGAGAGAGAGTGCACAGAGAGCCAACTGGTCGACCCATCAGGCCGAGGCATATGTACGATAAAAATATATATATAAAAAAATGAGACTGCAACTACAGTCATAAGCAGTGTTAAAAAAATAACGAAAGAAAAAAGAAAAAAAATGAGACTGCATCCTAAGAAAGTAGACTGAGGAAAGTTAATTTAGAAGTGCCGCATAAACAGAGTGACATCTCCAGAGCTGCTGCGCTCTTACATATGGCAAGGAATGATGCACTGTGTATTCCTAACCATAGAGATTGCATTTTAAGGAGTTCGTTTTAAAGTTGACCACTTTAGAATGAGACTTAATGAGAAGCTAGCACACAATCTTCTCAAAAATAACTCCCCATCAACCTTATACTCTATCTCAGCCCAACAGCATTAGACTAACTAAGTAACTTAATGACCTCCAACCCTGTAACATACTTTGGGTGAAGTTTTGTCTGAGTTAAAAAAAAACATGAAAAAGAAAACAGTGCTGTCCCAGAAAATTCATGACTTCTTGTGTATTTCTTTGCTTCCTTACTTATCTATTTACTTATTTCTTTAAAAAATGACCAACATTGTTATTTACTTACTTTTTCGTACATTCCTCACTTCACTACCTTATCTTCTTTCATATATCTGTTTATCTGCTCATTTATTTCCTTATTGAATATTCCAATTATTACTTATTTTTATTCATTTATTCATTTTTTGTCTATTTTTATTTATGTATTTACTAACTTTCTTATTTTTTTACTTTTTAAAATGTATTTCTTTCTTCGGAAATGTGGATCATTTATTTCCTTCCTTCCTTCCTTTCTTCCTTCCTTCCTTCATTCTTTCTTTCTGTCTCCTGACTGTCACTGGCTATCTCAATTTTTCTGGGTTAGTGTCAGCAAAGCAACTCCTGGAATTTGTTGAAGGGATAGATAGATAGATAGATAGATAGATAGATAGATAGATAGATAGATAGTTAGATAGATAGATAGATGGGATGCACACATGTTCACACACACACACCCATGTATGCACGCACATGCATGTCATGTACAGATGGGGGGTTCCAATGATTTCAGAGGAAGGTGCTCACTGGTAATATTAAATGTGCTTATAAATAAGGCTGGAAATAGCTGAATCATTAAAAGTCTTCAAATAAATAAAAAGCAAATCCATTTCTCTCTCTTTCTCTCTCTCTCTCTCTCTCTCTCTCTCTCTCTCTCTCTCCCTCTTTCTCTCTCTCACCATATATGAGCACATCTGAACTGACTGCAACATACAAAAGAAGAAGAAACACAGAAGGAAGATATCCCTGCTCGACAGGATCTGATCTGAGATAACCCTGCTGGATAGTATCTGATCTGAGATAAGCATAAATTCATCGAATGGCTGCCAACAGTATTTCAATGAGAAGAGATTCCACATTTTATGATGTACAGTTAGTTAGTTAGATTAAAAGGGGCCTCCTGTGAACTGGGGTTGGGTGTGGCTTCTCAGGTCAAGTAAGGTCAGACACGTGCTGAGGAGTGTCCCATTGGCCTTGACAATAGGCACCAGTCAGATGTTAATGTCAGGGCCTGAGAGTTCCTCAAAGGGAATGAATGGAGACCCTTGCTCACCTAAAAAACGCCTGACCTTTGAAAAGGACTTGTGGAAAGCAGGCACTTGAAACTGTGTTTTCACATCTTACCAGAAAGCTCCCACTCAGAAGGGAAAATCACCATGATATCTTACTCTTTGCCCAAGGATACCCTACCATTCTGATCATTCTTACTGAATTAAGTCTTCTACTGCAAATAAATAAATAATAGAAGACTTAATTCAGTAAGTCTTCTACTTACTGAATTAACTAAGAGTGCGTAAGTAAGTAAGCAAATATGTGGAAGGATGAACAAACAAATACATACAAAGTTCACTGACTTTTGGTTTCATAATGAATCTCTCTCTCTCTCTCACACACACACAAACACATACACACAAACAAACAAAAACTAAATATACAATAAAAGGAAGCATAACACGTTTACTCAGGGGGCAGAGTGAATTCTGAAAGTTTTCCAGGCAGGGCTATATAGAGAGATGTTCCATTTCGGGCTGCCCTCCCTTCCTCAGCCGCAGCCTGTGCCTTGTGGCGGCTGTGTGACCTGTGCCTTGTGCATGGAGCTAGCAGTTTAATATAAATTATCACGCACTGCCTTTTCTTGCTGCAGTTCTTTTTGTTTTTTTAGACATCTTAGATTGACTTCAAGTCCCCAGGCACCCTATTCTCCCTCCCCACATAGATATAAACTCCACAGGCCTGCAAAATCTCTGCCTGCGTGGTTTACTCTTTTCTGGGTTGTTTTTAAATCTCCCTTGCAAGTACTGCTCTTAAGTGGTGCAAAACAGAGCACGCGGTTGCCGGTTGCGGAAGCTGCAACCCCTCAGGGTGACTCTGTCAAGTGGAGGAATGCACGGCTTCTGGGTTACTCTTCTCTACCCCTGGATTCTTGGTTTATGGTTCCACATATGCCGTTTTTTGTTTAGTTCGTGACTTAGACCCCAGTGCCGATTCCAAGATACACTCGGCCTTCAGGCCCAAAATATCCAGAGAAGCAGGACGATCTCTGAGGCCGGCTGGGCGGTGGTGGTGCATGCCTTTAATCCCAGCACTCAAGAAGCAGAGACAGGCAGATTTCAGTGAGTTCGAGGCCAGCTGGATAATAGGTAATATGGCAGTTTTCGTTTCCAACATGAATTTAACTGTTTGGGTTACCAATACAATGGGTCTTATCATGCAAGTTTTATATGACTATGAGGATAACTTAATTTACTGGCTACTAGGCTTTAGCATTCTTTTGAATATTCTATCATTTAGGAAGAATATGGCACTCCTAAAATCCATACTATCTTTACTAGAAACTCATGAAGGTCAGGGGATTCAGGATTCAAAATAGGCAATAATAAAAAGACTTGAAATGATTGGAGAAATTATTGGAGCTGGTGAACAGAGTAATAATGCTCAAGGGCAGGCTCCAATGGAGCACCAGATATTAGAACTGGCTTACCCAATGTTTTAGCGGCATACCCTATACTTAATTCTGACAAAGCGTCAACTTCTAAAGGATCAAATGGTGTCAGAGAAACTAGATGGACACCAATAGCAATGAATGCTCTAAAAGAAATTAAGCAGGCTATTGTTAATTTTGGTTTACAAAATGCATATGTAAAGGAAATGATAAGGACTTGGGCTTCTAATGCTAGAGCTACCCCCTATGATTTCCATCAGTTAGTGTCTGCAGTTTTAGATAAGGGACCTTCCTTGATGTTTGGAATTTATTTCAGAGAAGATTCCAAACATATGGAACAGCAAGGAAGAGCAAAAGGTGTTGAGGTTTCCCAAGATCAAATTCTTGGTGCAGGAGAATATGCTGATCCACAGTTCCAAGCACTTTATGACGATGAAGTACTGTGTCTATGTCACCAAGCAGCTTTAAATGCTTGGAATAGGATACAAGATCCAGGAAAAAGGGTTAAATCATATACGAGAATTAGGCAGGGACAGAGAGAACCCTTTATTGACTTTTGCAAAGATTAATTAAGGCTCTGGACATAGGGGGTAACAGACCCAGAATCTAGACGAATACTTCTTGAATCTCTAGCTTTTGAGAATGCAAACATAGAATGCAAAAAGATATTTGGGCCTTTAAAGTCTAGATCAGCACCTATGAATGACTGGATTCAGCATACGATGAATGTTGAGGCATTTAGCTATAATGATGAATCTTGTGTAGGAGAAGCAGTTTCCACAGCAATGAGGAGACATCAAACTGCCAGGTGTTTTAATTGTGGTAAATTAGGACATCTGAAAAGGGATTGCAGGCAAAGAATTTCTAGGAATAATATTTCCTCTGGGAATGACAAAAATAGGAGACCTAGGCCTTCAGGTATATGTAGGCGATGAGGTAAAGGCCGAAATTGGTCCAACAAATGCAGGACAACAACAGAAATACAAGGCTACCCGATAACACTGGGAAACGGGAAGATATTATTTTAGAGTGGATATTTATACCTAATAAACCAAGTAAAAATTAAAAACTTATGTGGAAAAAGTCTCTGAATTAACTATAAAAGGTAAACTGAGACTTTGTCAACTAGCAGGTATAGACCCAGCAGAAATTATACTGCCTTTTAATACTGAAGAAATAAAAAAGTTATGGGAAGACAATAAACCGTGGCAAAGAGCTTGTGCTAATTTTTTGGGAGAAATTAATAGCAACTATCCCAGAAGTGGTAGACTTAACCTCATAAAGAGAACTTCTTGGATTCTTCCTAAAATTGTACGTGATGCTCCAATAACTGGAGCCCGTACGTTCTATACTGATGCGAATAAATCAGGGAAAGCAGGTTACAAGTCAGATGAATTGAGTAAGGTGGAACAAAGCCCTTATAATTCTGTCCAGAAGGCAGAATTATATGCCATTCTTATGGTGCTAAGGGATTTTAAAGAACCTCTTAATATAGTTACAGATTCTCAATATGCAGAAAGAGTTATCTTGCATATTGAAACCGCTGAATTTGTACCAGATGACACAGAGTTGACTTCATTGTTTATCCAGGTAAAAGACATAATCAGGAACAGGCTTTCTCTGATGTACATAACACACATCCGGTCCCATACAGGTCTGCCTGGTCCTCTAGCCCAAGGGAACGCTGAGATTGATCAATTATTGATTGGAAGTGTGTTGCAGACCTCAGAATTTCATAAAAAGCATCATGTCAATAGTAAAGGCCTAAAGAAAGAATTTTCCATTACTTGGCAACAAGCTAAAGACATTATAAAGAGATGTCCTACTTGTTCTTTCTATAATCAAACACCGTTGCCTGCAGGGAGTAACCCAAAGGGTATTAAGAGAAATGAAATCTGGTAGATGGATGTGTTCCACTTTATGGAATTTGGTAAATTAAAATATGTACACCACACCATAGACACGTATTCAGGTTTTCAATGGGCTACTGCCCTGAGTTCAGAAAAGGCTGATTCAGTAATCACACATTTATTGGAAGTTATGGCCATCATGGGTATACCTGCACAAATAAAGACAGATAATGGTCCAGCATATGTATCTAAGAAAACGAAACGCTTTTTTGTCTATTATAATATAAAACAAATTACAGGTATACCAAATAATCCTACAAGTCAGGCAGTTATAGAAAGATCAAATCGTACTATAAAGGATATGCTGAACAAACAGAAAGGGACTGAAAATACCCCCAGAAATAGATTACATAATGCTTTATTAACCTTGAATTTTCTTAACGCTAATGAGAAAGGAACGATAGCAGCTGAAAGACATTGGATAATGGAAAAGTCTGCTGAACTAAATCAACCGATTTATTTGAAAGATGTGCTGACCTCTCAATGGAAGACAGGAGATGTGCTACGTTGGGGAAGGGGTTTTGGTCTTGTTTCCACAGGAGAAGAAAAATTGTGGATACCATCCAAATTAATAAAGTTTCGATTTGAAGAGGAGAAACCTCTTGGAAAGGAGAAATGACAACCCATCCACAATGATGATATTCATACAGGTGGTAAGAAAAACATATAGAATGGGGGCAGGGTTCTGTTCTTATCTCCATAGGAAAACACTCATCTTTGAAAAATTCAAAGGACCCTGGATGTTTGGATACTGACAGATGGAAAAATACCTGCCCAATAGGAAATATCAAGAAAACTGAATGGGTTGTGTAAGTAAAATATATTAAACCATATTTCTAAATTTATAGAGCTGGTTTTGAAGTTGGACTCTGGCTCAGTCCCTCTCCAATTCCAAGCCTGTTGGTAAGAGAAAAACCCAGAGTTTCTGGACTTTCTGACTCATGTCAAGAGCCATGATATGGGACAGAAAGAAATATGAGTTTAGGAAACATCTTTGCTTTTCTTCATGTCTATCATACTTTACATTGAATATATCTATCATGCCTTTCATTGAATATATATATATATATATATATATATATATATATATATATGTCTATATGATTAATGCTTAAGTTTTTCACAATGAACAATGAGTCTTTCCTGAAGTGACATTTGAAGTTTCCAGGAAGAAGATGGGGCCCCACAACAACAACTCTACCTGGTTGATATGACGTCATGATACTGATAGCGCTACTACAAGACCTGTTTTGGGTACCAACTGCACAAGACGATCCCAACTTGGTTAGCTAAAATGGTGCACATCTTGTACAACATTCTGGCCAGACCTCCACAAAATACTCAGAGACTATGTGCAATTTTAAAAGACATTGATCTTGAAATTTAACCATCATTTTACTTTCACAGGATCCCCCAGAAAGAACGTCGCCCCCATGACAGCTGGAAGTAATTCTAGAGGATGACATCCCCTCTACCAGTAAAGATTGCCCCTGGGTTTAGCGACATCATTTAGGGGTTGGGAGGTTGGGGTAGGAATTTTATAAGCTCAGGGATCATTTTGAAAAAAAAAAAAAAAAGAGGGATTGATGGGATAATAGATTTATAATTGTGAGTTACTGTTTTTAGACAAATATATTGATATCGATTTTTGTATATTGATACAAAGTTAAATTATATTGACTATTGTATGCATGCATGTTTCTACCTCTGTTTAAAACATTTTTTATGTATTGACATATATTGTATTGATATATATATATATATATATATATATTATATTTACCATATTGCAGTGTACATTTCTACCTCTGATTAAGATACTCATATATTGTTTGTATATTGATATATATTTACCATATTGCAATGTATATTTGTACATTGTTTATATTTGGAGGTCATTGTCCTCATTTGTTTCACAGTCGTTTATTTTCGTAGTCTTTAAGTTAGATAGATATTGAGAATTATATAGATTATAGTCATCTAAGTTTGTCATTTATAATTAGACTAATCAGGTTCTTTAGAAATATAGAGATTATACTCAGTATAGACAGACGGTCGTCAACCTCTTCAAAGAGCTGTAGAAAATGGCCTTTAATCTAACTCAGAGTTTTGTGGTAGTGAGACACATTTGCTCCTGGCAACACCGCTCTATTCCCGAGAGAATGTTGAGCACCAAAGACACTCAACCTGGAGCCTTTCTTTTTGGCAGAACTGGCCTTGGGGCAAAGAAATGCCCATACCTCAGCCACTGACAGAAATACAGAGCGTGCATCAATGGAAAAAAACAGGACTGTCATATCCTGCCAAGACAGGGTAAGATAGTTTTGAAAAGTTGCTTGCCTTTGAAAATGGTATGTCAGTTACGTTATGCCTTAGCCAACGTTGGTTGCTTCGACGCTGCAAACATGACTTTGGGTGATTTCCCAGGTAGCTAGTTGTCTCTGTGATTTGTTGCATGTTTTGGAAGTTGTTTTACTGAACTTCCTAATTACTCAGGTAACATTATTTCCCTTCTCAGATCTTCGATGGGGTTGAAGACTATATAAATGTAGTTCCTTTTCTCTCATGACTTGGCCAAGTTATTTATTATACAAGAACTAAGCTAGTTAGAATAGGATATTTGTACTTATTGTATATACATTTGTAGTAGGTTTAGAACTCTCTTACTTAAACAAAAGGGGGAGGTGTTACGGGAGGTCCTTCTTCCCCTCCAACAAATAGCTTCTGAGATACCAGCCCAATGGGGTGTGGTTTCTCTCCCTTTAAAAGAAGCGGCTATTTCCTTCTGCTCTCTTCACTTCCTGCTCTGCTGGAGAATAGACTCCCTTCCTCATTGCGCAGATGGCTGTTGTCCGGGATGGTGGTCTGTAAGTTTTTTCCTTTTTAAATAAATAACACCCTATTAATAATAATTCCAAACTGGTGTGGCATTGTTCGTGACTTACGCGTTCATTAAGCTGTACATTTAGTTAGTTAGTTAGATTAAAAGGGGACTCCTGTGAACTGGGGTGGGGTGTGGCTTCTCAGGACACGTCAGGTCAGGGAGGGGCTGAGGAGTGTCCCATTGGCATTGACAATAGGCACCAGTCAGATGTTAATGTCAGGGACTGAGAGTTCCTCAAAGGCAATGAATGGAGACCCTTGCTCACCTAAAAAACGCCTGACCTTGGAAAAGGACTTGTGTAAAGCAGGCACTTGGAACTGAGGTATCACATCTTACCAGAACGCTCCCTCTCAGAATGGAAAGTCACCATGATATCTTACTCTTTGCCCAAGGATAACCTACCATTCTGATCATTCTTACTGAATTAAGTCTTCTAATATAAATAAATAAAAAATAGAAGACTTAATTCAGTAAGTCTTCTACTTACTGAATTAACTAAGTATGAGTAAGTAAGTAAGCAAATATGTGGATGGACGAACAAACAAATAAATACAAAGTTCGCTGACTTTTTGTTTCATAATGAATCTCTCTCTCTCTCTCTCTCTCTCTCCACACACACACACACACACACACACACAAACAAACAAAAGCTAAATATACAATAAAAGGAAGCATAACACGTTTACTCAGGGGGCAGAGTGAACTCTGAAAGTTTTCCAGGCAGGGCTATATAGAGAAATGTTCCATGTCGGGCTGCAGAGATAGTTTAGGTTCAATTCCCAGCATGTACATGGCAGCTCACAGTTGTCTCTAATCCAGGAGCCTGAGAGCCATGGAAAAAACACAAATGCACATGAGATAAAAATGAATAAATTTTTTAAAGGAAGAGATTGGGGGGAGAGAGACATAATATAAGAACAAACTGAGAAACAAGAAAAGATAGTGCTGGCTGGATGCCTGGCTGGATGGCTGGACACAAGTGATATCAAAAGAGTCAGAGAGCTCTCCGGGATACCGTAGAATTTCCAGAGAAGGGAATGCTGATGTCGTGATGCACAGTCTTTACATTCTTGCTAATATTTCTCCCTGAACTGAACAAAAGACCGACCAACCGGAACCTGAGGTTTCTTTTCCAAGAGTCTCTCCTGCGACACAGAGGGAGCCATTCAGGATCTCCTCCTGCCAAAACCAGAAATTTCTCTCTGCTTCATTAAAATCTTTTCACTACTTCCTTCACTGAATGACCAACCCTTCCTCCCTCTCCTGAACAGATATTCATCCTCAGTAATATGAGAAATTAGGCCAGGAGGACACGGAGGATGAGGGTTGAGTCCTCTGAAGTGAACGAGCACTTAGGGAAGGCTAAACTTAAGGGAACTTGACTCTGAGTGGCAAGAGATGAATAGCTGCTGCCAAGGCACAGATACAGGCATCGGGATGAGTCCCCAACTGGGGAGCTCTCGGTATCCTCCTGCATCATCAGATCTGTGTGGGTAACTCAGTCCAAAGGAGGGGCCGTGTTCAAAGGGAGAGGGAATTTTCTAGGACAGCACTGTTTTCTTTTTCATGTTTTTTTTTAACTCAGACAAAACTTCACCCAAAGTATGTTTCAGGGTTGGAGGTCATTAAGTTACTTAGTTAGTCTAATGCTGTTGGGCAGAGATAGAGTATAAACTTGAAGGGGAGTTATCTTTGAGAAGATTGTGTTCTAGCTTCTCATTAAGTCTCATTCTATAGTGGTCAACTTTAAAATGAACTCCTTAAAATGCAATCTCTATGCCTAGGAATACACAATGCATCATTCCTTGCCATATGTAAGAGCGCAGCAGCTCTGGAGATGTCACTCTTTGGATGTGGCACTTCTGAATTAACATTCCCCATTCTACTTTCTTAGGAGGCAGTCTCCTTTTTTTCTTTTTTCTTTCTTTCTTTTTATTAACACTGCTTATGACTGTAGTTGCAGTCTCATTTTTATATATATATATATATATATATAATATATATATATATATATATATATATATTTTATCATACATAAGCCTCGACCTGACGGGTCGAACAGTTGACTCTCTCTGCACTCTCTCTTTTCACTAAACTAGAAGTGGATTGACCAGTTATCTGATAAAGTGTTTGGCCTTAAAATGCTAAGTACGAAGATAGAACAGTTGGCCTCATGAACATGGGATGACCAGTTGCATTTTTCCATGTCTTGATTGACTAATGTCATTTTTAAATGTGTCTGTCTGTTTGTTTATCCCTTGTTCCTTTCTCTATCCCTACCCGCCCTACTCACTCTTTTTATTTTTTATTTATCTATCTATCTATCTATCCATCCATCCATCCATCCATCCATCCATCCATCCATCCAGATGGGAGTAGGTTAGAGGAAGGTGCCCGGTGGTAATCCATGGGTAAATAGATTAGGCTGGGAATAAATAGCTGAATATTAATTCATTCGAATAATATTAAAACTGTTCAAGTCAAAAACAATTGCTTTCTTTTATGTTTGCCCAGAGATCTGACTGACTGCAACTTGGAAAAAGAAGGCCCTGCTGGACAGAGACCTCCCTCCTGCTGTGGGTGGGGTGGCTGGTTGAACGTGGGTGGGTCGACCTGTTTCCATGTTTTGTCTTTTATGTATTGAATGGATGTGTCTCATTTTTTTCATGACTTCTTGTGTATTTATTTGCTTCCTTACTTATCAATTTACTTACTTCTTTAAAAAATGACCCACCTAGTTATATACTTACTTTTTCGTACATTCCTTACTTCAGTTCCTTATAGTCTTTCATATATCTGTTTATCTGCTCATTTATTTACTTATTAAATATTCAAATTATTACTTATTTTTATCCATTTATTCGTTCTTTGTCTGTATTTATGAGGTATTTACTTACTTTCTTCATTTTTTTTTACTTTTTAAAATTTCTTTCTTTCTTTGGAAATGTAGATCATTTATTTCCTTCCTTCCTTAGTTCCTTCCTTCCTTCCTTCCTTCCTTCCTTCCTTCCTTCTTTCTTTCAGTTTCCTGACTCTCACTGGCTATCTCAATGTTTCTGGGTGAGTGTCAGCAAAGCAGCTCCTTAAATGGAATTTTATGAAAGGATAGATAGATAGATGGGATGCGCACACGCGCACACACACACACACACACACACACATATGCACGCACATGCATGACATGTACAGATGGGGGGGTTCCAATGTTTTCAGAGGAAGGTGCTCACTGGTAATAATGTGCTGATAA
>CADCXT010001276.1:0-73207 GCA_902806775.1 Microtus agrestis | reverse complement strand
AAAGGAAATTGCAGCGCCAGGACACTCTTCACACTGTCAAGAACTGCCTGTGTGCTATGCAGTGCACTCCAGGTTTTCAGCTTTCATGAGCTGTCACACTAGCTGGGGGCAGCTTGGCGATATAGCTGTCTTTGAGTTTTGAGTGATTTCTGCTCTCATGAGAAAACCTCTCACCCATATTCCTGTGAGTATTCCCAAAAGAAGTCATTGACAAATCGAGCTAGACTTTGGTGATACCTGCACTTTGGTTATTTGTCCATACCATGGGTGAGGAGACTTTTGTTCATATTTCCCCAGGAAGAGTGTCACATAACACAATCATGGCAAGATATCCCTAAGGATGCAATAATGACTCTTAAACATCGGGAGATCCAAACAGCCTTCTAATTCGACTTAAGATCTGAGAAATAGGAGGATATTGATGTCTGGGTACTGTAAACCTAACAATTTATCCAAGGCTGCTGAGCTTATAGACCTAGGAGAACTTATTCCTGCCACTTTATTGGTAATGCCTAGCTTCATTCTAAATCCCTATACCCAATAAAAAGTTAGACATTCAAGTCTCAAACATTTTGCAATAAATCGAGACCACTACAGAAAAACCACAACTAATAGAAATACTGAGAAAGAGAGACCATGAAGTATACAGACCCAGGCAATCCATCTTTAACACAACTCATACACCCAAGGCCCAGGGAAACATTGCAGACTGAAACCATAATGAAAGCCACAGGTGTTCAAAATGTGGATGACAGGGTACAACGGATTACCCAGCTCAATGTATATATGGCACATGTAAAAAAATACAAAAAAAAGATTTTGCTGGCCAGTGGTGGTGCTTGCCTTTAATCCCACACACGAGAGGCAGAGGAAAGTGAATCTTTGTGATTTGAGGCCAACCTGGCCTAAAAGAGCTAGTTCCAGGACAGCTCCTGAGAAACTGCTACAGAGAAACCCTTTCAAAAAAAAAGTATGTGATTAATAAAATTAAACAAAATAAAATACACAATAAACAAAAAAATAGCCAGGACAGGAGTTATTACTTAAACTATAAAACTCAAAATTTGGGAACTGGGAGGTGGAGTGGGATGGGGGAAAGGGGAGATGGGGAGAGACAAGTGAGAAGGGGAGGATGGTGAGACCTTGGGGGAATGGAATGGTTGGGATAATGGAAGGATGGATATGGGAGCAGGGAAGTATATATCTTAATTAAGGGAGCCATTTTAGGGTTGGCAAGAGCCTTGACTCTAGAGGGGTTCCCAGGCATCCAGATAGATGTCCCCAACTAGGTCCTTGGGTAGCTGAGGAGAGAGAGCCTGAAATGGCCCTACCCTATAGCCATACTAATGAATATCTTGCATATCACCATAGAATCTTCATCTGTCGATGGATGGAGATAGAGACAGACACCCACATTGGAGCACCGGACTGAGCTCCCAAGGTTGAAATGAGGGACAACAGGAGGGAGAACATGAGCAAGGAAGTCAAGACTGTGAGGGGGCACCCACCCACTGAGATGGTGGGGCTGATCTATTGGAAGCTCACCAAGGCCAGCTGGATTGGGACTGAAAAAGCATGGGATAAAACGAGACTCTCTGAACATGGCAGACAATGAGGGCTGATGAGAAGCCAAGGACAATGGCACTGGGTTTTGATCCTACTGCGTGTACTGGCTTTATGGGAGCCTAGCCTGTTTGGATGCTCACCTTCCTAGACCTGGATGGAGAGAGGAGGACCTTGGACTGCCCACAGGGCAGGAAACACTGACTGCTCTTTAGACTGGAGAGGGAGGGGGAGGGGAATGGGGCATGGGGCGTGGGGAGGGAAAAGGGAGGCAAGGAGGAGGCAGAAATTTTTAATAAAAAAAATAAAATAAAATAAACTAGTTCTGAGAGACACAACACTACCTTAGAAAACCCACATATGAGGACCTGGCTGCGCGATGGGCAGCAGGAAAAGCAGCTGTGCCCAGCCTCTTAATTGCTGGTTCAAGACATCCAAGCACTTACTCCCATGGCCTTCAAATGAAATTGGGGCATTCATGGCCGAATGTTAACATCAACTGGTGCTAAATCTAAGAAAATAGTGAATAACCACATACAGCAAGTTGGACACTGGTGGATGCAGAAACATAAACAAAGCCATGGCTCCACCCTGTAAACCTCAGGACTTAGCTGGCACCACACATAACCACTCCTTGTACAGAAACGTCCTGGGCCCACCTTTCTATAATTCCACCTCTTCTTTGTACTCTAATTTCTTGCCAAGGAAGAAGTTGCTCCTAGAAAAAAAAATCATCTTGGAATAATTAGGACTGTGCAAAGTCTGAAAACTACATACTTGGAAATCAGTGCAGTACTGTTAACTAGGTCTGAACCTTGATGTGGTCTGGGAATTCAGGTGTGCTGAAAGCAACATTTCCATGTAGGGATGGGACTGTGGCTACAGGCTGCACCTTTGGTGAGAGCTTGAGGTGCAGCTGGATCTACAAAGGGGAAGGGGCTTTATAGCTTTGGCTGGAACTGCATTTTATCACTGCAGATGAGTGTGTGGAGTGCCTTGCCCTTTTATGGTATTGGAGGAGGTGGGGTAGGAGTGGGGAGGAGTGGGAGGAGGGGAAGGAGGGGGAATTATGATTGGTATTGTTTTAAGTAATAAAAAAAGAAAATAGAAAAATAAAGAAGTCTTAACCTCTACCAAGTTGGGCAACTGCAGTCTGAGAAGACTAAGCAGACTGAACTAACTAAGCCGACACAGCCTCTCTATCTTCCTATTTTATATTCCACTAGTGCTAGGAGAAAAGATATGTGACTCCCTAGAACAGGGATTAGATATTTGAGCCACCACCACCTGGATTTGTCTCTGCCTTGATCTTGTGCAGGCAAGCATGTCCTTGAGCTCACAGAGATCCTTCTGCATCTGTCCCTGAAATACTGGGATTAAAGGTGTGTGTCACTGCCTGACCTCTTTTGGCTTATCTTTTCTCTTCTGATATTCAGACAACCTGTATGTATTAAAACAAAAACAAAATATCACTATTGGCAATTAATCGTAAATGCTAACAAACTGAGCAACATGAGGAGTCTGAACTCTTTCTAGACTTCAGCACCAAGAGGGCAAGATCCTCTTTGTTTCCAGAGAACCCAACCATGCCATAATAATTTGGAAAACAATAATTAAACCAATCAATGACGTTTTGGCCCACTCCTTAATACTAGTACTCAGGAGAATGAAGCAAGGTAATGTCTATGAGTTTGAGTACATCCAGATCAACATAGTGAATTTTAGGATAACCTGGGCTAATAGAAAGACACTGACTTAAAACAAACAAACAAACAAAAACAATTATGATTGAATTAGCAAGATTAGGGCCAATGGGGTGGCTCTAACACTGAGGAATGTACAACATTGGGTGTGGGTAAGGGATTAGAGGGCCTGCAGGGTAGGAGGAGCCAAGGAGTGGGTGGAGCTTATTACGTTTTGAACTTGGAGAAGGTATTTAAGCGCTGTTCCCTGAGTAGTGATCACACAAAGACAGGAATCTGGCAAGGTGCAACAATCTACGAATTTCGTGGTGAGTTTTGGCCACAAGGAAGTATGTATATGATATATACGTTGGGGGGCAGTGTCCTTCCAAGTAACGAGTGCTCTAGTTCTCCAGTGAACCCAGACTTTCAAGGTTCTCCAAGTTCCTCAGGTCCACCATGTCCACAAGGTCTCCTGACTTCTCAAGGCCCTCCAAGGTCACAAGCTTCTGTCAGTGATCTGAGGAAGCAACTGAGAAAACGCACGGTATTTAGCCAGGAACAAAAGCTGGTCCTGCAAGAACATTTTGATGAATGCATGCACCCAAGCCAAGAGCAATGCATGGCACTGGCTCAAAGACTTGGCTTGAAGGAGTCCCATATCAAGGTATGTCCCCTTTCATGCCTCCCTTCCTCTAGTCAGACAGCCTCTCCCCCAGAACACACCTGTACACTTTTCCTGACTCCTGGACTTCTAGTGCCCTCCATGATTGGAGGTCCTTAGCCCAGTAGCAGGTTGTAGAAGGGTAACAATGGTGCATTCAAGGTTCGATTCAAACTGCCCCTAATCTATATATGCAGAACCCTGGAGTGATGCAGAGGGATAATGTTATCCATAAATGTGTTATCTGCCTAGACATTTGGCCTCCCTTCTAAACTCCCACCTTCTGGTAGAAGCTCCTTTAGTCTGTGTGTTTCTGGTCCAGCTCATCCTGTCTTCCTTCTGGGGTCTAGGAAGCCTCAAGATCTATAATAGGTGCTTGATAGAGACCAAGGTCCAGGCTCTTCACTCAGCAATTTCAGATTTGAGACATAAATGGGGCACCTGGCCTATCCTGATCTTTTCTTTCCTTTGTCTCTCCAGATTTGGTTCAAGAACAGACGAGCTAGACAGAATCAGAAGAATTCTCAAGAAGTTCCTGGGGAGCCTGGCTCTGGATCTCATGATAGGCCTGCTTGCCCTCAAGGTTCTGTCCCTCTTGGAACCTCTGCCAGTGCAGATTCCTTGCGCCAGAGCCCTGAGCTCCAAAACCACCCATCCACTGTAAGCGAACCGAGTCAGCAAATGTCTCAAAGTCCCCTAATTCCTCCAGGATTGCTAATGCAATCAAGTCTCCAGAGGCACTCAGATCATGAAAGAATTCCACGTCCCCATGTGTCCCCAGACCCATCAACGAAACCGAGTCCCCAATTGCTGGGAACCGCAACAGCGTACCCTAGACACCAGATTCCCTTAAGATCCTCAGTGAGTTCAGGTTGTAAGAGTTCCAAAGTACCTATTGCTTCTTCAGATAAATGTGATGACCAGCAAGTTCACCATGAAGCTCCAAGGAAGCAACGGAAAGAACGCACCGTATACTCCGAGGAACAAAAGTTTCTCCTCCAAAGACATTTCGATCAGGACGAACACCCAAACCTGCATGAACGCATGGAGCTGGCACTGACGATTGGTGTGACCGAGTACGAAATTAAGGTTTGTATTGCTCTTGTTCCTGTTCCTTGCAGTCGGAATAGCTTTGGTAGCTGTGCACTTATCAAAATCCCTCTCATTCAGTGATTCCTCAATGCTTAGGGCAGCATGGGACAGTTGTGTAAGGTGAACCCTTTTGCATCCATGGCTATAACTTTTTATTATTTGTTTATCAATCGAAGGTACTGCCATGGAGCCATGCTATAACTTTGGCAGCATCTCAGTGACCTAGAAATAAGGAACCCTTGTAAAAACCCAGACAATGTAGTTGAAGCTTCCCTAGTCATATCCTGTCTGCTCTCCTCCTGCCTTTCCTTCAATATAAAAACTGGAGATTGAACGAGGATCCTATGCATAGTAAAAACAGAAAGAGGCATTTGTCCCACTCAGATAAACTTGCAGTGTTTATTCCTTTTGTTTTGCTCTTTTTTGTTTTTTGAGACAGGGTTTCTCTGTAGCCTGGGAACCTTTGCTAGAATTAGCTCTAGTAAACCAGGCTGGCCTTGAACTCACAGAGATCTGCTTGCCTCTGCCTCTCGAATGCTGGGGTTAAAGGCATGTGCAATCACCACCCAGCTCCCTGTTTTAGTTTTTTTTTTTTTGAATTCTAATGAGAAGTTCTGGTCACGTATCCGTGGTTGATCTCAATGTCACTCTGTAGCCCATACTGTCCTTGAACTTGCATTTCTCCTAGTGCAGTTTCCTAAGTAGCTGGGATTACACATCTATGGCCCCAGATCTGGCTTTTACTCTTATGTAGTTCTTGACAACATCAAGAGTGTATGATTATTCTTCCCCTTTGAACACCTGGAAGCTCATGGAGAGGTTTTCTCTGCTGGTGCTTGATAGTTTCTTCCTTTTGATACAAGGTCTCCTGTAGCCCAGGCTGGTTTTGAAGCTACTATGTAGTCTAGGCTGGTTTCAACCCCAGATTCTACTTTCTCCTTCTCCACTAAAAACAGGGCTTCTGTCACAACTTGGCATGTAGAAGCAATAGTGATTTTAACTTCCATAACTGTTTCAAGATCTGGCAATTTCTGCATGAATAATAAAAACCCAGAGACAGATATTGAGGTTCAACATGAAAACAGAAAAAGTAAAGCAGCCAACCACTATAGAAGTCTTACCTCTACCAAGTTGTGGCAACTGCTGTCTAAAAGGTCTAAGTAGACTACGCTAACTAAACAGACACAGCCTCTCTCTCTTCCTATTTTATATTCCACTAGTGCTGGGATTAAAGGTGTGTGACTCCCTAGGGACTGGGATTAAAGGTGTGAACCACCAACACCTGGATTTGTTTCTGCATTGATCTTGTATAGCCCAGCATGGTCTTGAACTCACAGAGATCCATCTGGGTCTGTCCCTCAAGTCCTGGGATTAAAGGGGTGTGCCACCACTTCCTGACCTTTTTGATTTAGCTTTGCCCTTCTGATATTCAGGCACGCTTTATTTATTAAAACAAAAACGAAACTTCACTAGTCTCAATTAATTGTAAATGCTGCCAACCTGGGCACGAAAGCCACAAATAGCCTAAAGTATCTTGGGGTAACACTAACCAAGGAAGTGAAACATCTGTTTGACAAGAACTTTAAGGCTTTGAAGAAAGAAATTGAAGAGGACACCAGAAAATGGAAGGATCTCCCATGCTGCTTTTAAGGTTGTTGGAGGAATTCTTATATTGGCGCCTACCCATCTCTTCCTTCAAATGATGCTTGCAGTATGTTGCATCTCGGTCCTTGCAGTGGCTTAGTGTTTGGGAATTTTTCTTGGTCTGCACTGTACTGTCAATGCCTGTCTCAAAAAAACCTCTGAAGTCTCTATACGTCTACTCTCTTAGTCTTCTCTCCTGGTTAGTGCTCTTTTGCTTTCCCTTGTCCCCTCGGTGTTGTAGAGAGCCCTTGGCCCCCTCAGTATTGTAGCAAACTCTGAGCTCTTAGGCAGGCCGTTGATCATAGCTTGTGGTGTCCAGAGGATGGGATTGAGTTATGAGGGATCCTACCCATAGGAAACTCCATGCTGGCTGGCTAGAAAAGCCAAAGGAGTTGGGGGAGAGAACCTGGGGTTTTGTCCCACTGTGGAGGTCCTAGAGAGTGGAGTGTCCTGCTGTGTGGTTTTTCACTCACCTCTTAAATCCCCTCAGTATTGGAGCAAGCTGTGTTTCAGAGTTCCAGCAAGGTTGCAGAAGGATAGGTTGGTTGAGGGTGGGATGAGGCTAGTCTTTTTAAAAATGTAATCTTGACAGCATTAAGTGTTAGTGATTATTCTTGCTTTTAATCCCTAGAAACCCTTGGAGAAAATATGTTGTTGTTTCATGCTTGTTTTCCTTTTGAGACACAATCTCCAGTAGTGTAAGCAGGATTTAGAGATTCTGTGTAATTTGTCTTGGCTGGTCCTAAACTCCTGATTTGCCTTCGTGCTCCTCCAAGATCAAATAGCCCTGTTATCCCAACCTGGCATGTAGAAACAATAAATGTATAGAATGTACGGGCTCCAGTTACTGGAGCATCACGTACAATTCCAGGAAGAATCCAAGAAGTTCTCTTTATGAGGTTAAGTTTACCACTTTGGGGATAGTTGCTATTAATTTCTCCCAAAAAATTAGCATAAGCTCTTTGCCATGGTTCATTGTCTTCCCATAACCCTTTTATTTCTTCAGTAGTAAAAGGCACTATAATTTCAGCTGGGTCTATACCTGCTAGTAGACGAAGTCTCAGCTTACCTTTTATAATGAATTCAGAGACTTTTTCCACATAAGTTTTTAATTTTTTATTTTGTTTATTAGGTATAAATATCCACTCTAAAATAATATCTTCCCTCTGCATTAGAATCCCTGTAGGAGAAATTCTGGAAGGCAATATGACTAGGATGCAGCTAAGATTTGGGTTCACCCTACCCACATGTGCCTCCTGTAATTTTTTCCTCAATCATTGTCAGTTCCTTTTCTGCTTCAGCTGTCAGTTTTCTGGGACTATTCAAATATTTCTCACCATCTAAGCTTTTGTTTAAATGAAATATTAGATCAGGTGTTATCCCAACAGCTGGTCATAGACTGGAAATGTCTCCTAACAAACTTTGGAAGTTTTTAAGAGTCTTTAACCAGTCTCTCCTAATTTGTGCCTTTTGCATTTCAATTTTCTCTAACCCTGTTCTGTAACCTAGATAATTAATAGAATTTCCTCTTTGAATCTTTTCAGGGGCAATTTGTAATCCCCATTTAGGCAAGACTTTCTTTTTTATCAATTAATTATTAAAGATTTCTGCCTCCTCCCTGCCACCGCCTCCCATTTCCCTCCCCCTCCTCCAGTATAGTCCCTCTCACTCGTCAGCCCAAAGAGCAATCAGGGTTCCCTGCTCTCTGAGAAGTCCAAGGACCACCCACCTCCATCCAGGTCTAGTAAGGTGAGCATCCAAACTGCCTAGGCTCCCACAATGCCAGTATGTGCAGTAGGATCAAAAACCCATAGTCATTGTCCTTGAGTTCTCAGTAGTCCTCATTGTTGGCTATGTTCAGTGAGTCCAGTTCTATCCCATGCTTTTTCAGACCCGGGCCAGCTGGCATTGGTGAGTTCCTATAGAACATCCCCATTGTCTCAGTGTGGGTGCACCACTCGCGGTCCTGAGTTCCTTGTTTGTGCTCTATCTCCATCTGCTCCTGATTTGGACCTTGAGATTTCAGTCCGGTGCTCCAATGTGGGTCTCTGTCTCTGTCTCCTTTCACTGCCTGATGAAGCTTAATATTCAGGAGGATGCCTATATGTTTTTCTTTGGGTTCACCTTCTTATTTAGCCTCTCTAGGATCATGAATTATAGGCTCAATGTCCTTTATTTCTGGCTAGAAAACAAATATGAGTGAGAACATCCCATTTTCCTCTTTTTGGGTCTGGCTTACCTCACTCAGGATAGTGTTTTCTATTTCCATCCATTTGTATGCAAAATTCAAGTCAATGTTTTTTACTGCTGAATAGTATTCTAATATGTATATATTCCATACTTTCTTCATCCATTCTTCCATTGAAGGGCATCTAGGTTGTTTCCAGGTTCTGGCTATTACAAACAATAATGGCAAGACTTTCTTTACTTCTTCAAATATCCTTTCTAAAGTATCTTTATTTGAATCAGATAACAAAATTTCATCCATGTAATGATAAATTATGGACTTGGTAAATTGCGTACGAATTATTTCCAATGGCTTATTTAAAAATAGTGGCACAGTGTGGGACTATTAAGCATAACCTGTAGGAGGATAGTCCATTGATATCTCCTAGTAGGCTGAGAATTATTATAAGTTTGCACCATGAAGGCATATTTTTCTCTTGTCTTTTCTTGTAAAGGTATAGCAAAAAAAATCTTTCATAAGAGGCCATTTGTTGGTAATAGAGAAGGCAAAGGAATTCCAGATTGTAGTGGGCCCATAGGTTGAATTACCTTGTTGACAGCTCTTAGATCTGTCACCATTCTCCATTTACCAAATTTCTTTTTACAACAAACACAGGAGAATTCCAAGGGCTGGTTGATTCTTCAATATGGTGAGCATCTAGTTGCTCTTGCACCAGCTGTTCCAATGCCTGTAATTTATCTTCAGCTAGAGGCCACTGTTTGATCCATATTGGCTTCTCAGTTAGCCATTTTAAACGTAGGGCTGCTCATACCTCTAAAGGTTTGCTATTTGCTGTATGTTCTTGTACAGTCTGAATGGCTGGTGACCTTTTTCCATAATACCTCATCATATCCTTCCCAGAATTATGAGTTCCTGGAACTACAGGAATGTTAATCTGGGTATTCCATGCTGTAGCAGGTCACGGCCCCATAAATTTATTGCAATATTGGCTATATATGGCCTTAGTCTTCCTATTTGCCCTTCAGGCTCTATACATTCAACCCATCTTGTTCTTTGTTTTACACGAGATAGGGTTCCAATTCCCAGGAACTGAACATCTACCTCTTGAAGAGGCCAATTCGGATGCCAAGATTCTGGAGTAATATTCTTACATCTGCACCTATGTCTAATAAGCCTTCAATAAAAGTGACATTTATACAGACTCTTAGCTCTGGTCTTTGATTGTTAATAGAAGTCTGCCAAAATATACATTTACTCTGTCCTACTGGGTTTTTTGACTCATCCTCCATGCGTAATTCATCATTCAAACCAGTATTACTTTTTACTGCAGAAATTGGAGCTTTTAATTTTCTTGGTGAGACATGTTCTCCACTGGGACTGGGATGTTGGCTTGGGGGCCTGAGAGAGGCCCCTCAATGTGATTCCCAATGGTATCAGGTACCCTTGTCTGTATGTTGTTGACCTGCATTCGTTGGACCAATATCGGCCTTTACTGCATCTCCTACATGTAACTGAAATCCGAGGTCTCCTATTTTATCATTCCCAGAGGAGATATTATTTCTAGAAATTCTTTGCCTGCAATCCCTTTTCAGATGTCCTAATTTTCCACATTTAAAACACCTGGTAGTTGATGTCTCCTCATTGCTTTGGAAATCACCTCTCCTACCCAAGATTCATCATTATAGCTAAATGTCTCAACATTCATCATATGCTGAATCCATTCATCCATAGGTGCTGATCTAGACCTTGAAGGCCCAATTATCTTTTTGCAATGTATGTTTGCATTTTCAAAAGCTAGAGATTCAAGAAGAATTTGTCTAGCTTCTGGATCTGTTACCCCTATGTCCAGAGCCTTAATTAATCTTTGCAAAAAGTCAATAAAGGGTTCTCTCTGTCCCTGCCTAATCCTAGTATATGATTTGACCCTTTTCCCTGGATCTTGTATTCTATTCCAAGCATTTAAGGCTGCCTTGTGACATAATGACAATACTTCTTCATCATAAAAAGCTTGGACCTGTGGATCAGCATACACACCTACACCAAGAATTTGATCTTGGGAAACTTCCACACTTTTTGCTCTTCCTTGCTGTTCCATATGTTTGGATTCTTCTCTGAAATAAATTCCAAACAGCAAGGAATGTCTATCATCTAAGACTGCAGACATTAACTTAAAGAAATTGTGGAGGGTGGCTCTGATATTAGAAGCCCAAGTCCTTATCATTTCCTTAACAAATGCAGAGTGCAAGCCATAATTAATGACAACTTGCTTAATTTCTTTCAGATCATTCATTCCTATTGGCGTCCATCTAGCTTCTTTGACTCCCTTTGAGCCTTTAGAAGTCGATACTTTGTCAGGATAAATTACAGGGTATGTCATTAAAACCTTTGGTAAGCCAGTTCTAATAGCTGGTGGTGGCACTATATCCTGTCCTTGTGCCATCTTACTCTGTTCACCAGCTCCAATAATTTCTTTCATTTCAAATCTCTTTATCATTGTCTCTCTTAAATCCTGAATCTCCTGACCTGCATGAGTTTCTAGTAAAGATTGTATGGTTCTTAGGAGTGCCATATTCTTCCTTAATGATAGAATATTGAAAAGGAAACTGAAACCTAGTAACCAGTAAATTAAGTTATCCCCATAGTCATATAAACCTTGCATAATATAATCCATTGTATTAGTAAAGAAAGCAGTAAAATTTGCATTGGAAACCAAAACTGCCATATTACCTATTATCTACCAGGTGGCGCTGTTGCCAAGTCACGACTAGAACTGCTACAAAGGTGACAAAAACAGGGTCCTGTTTCAGTGTTCACCTTAGTATTTGTTAAAACCTAGGAAATATGAGTTGCTCAACAAAGTATATGTAATTAAAAAATTCCATATGTGGAATCAGAAACCCAGAATCCAAGGGTAGAGAAGAACAACCCAGAGGCTGTGTATGCCTCATTTCACAGAGTCGCCCTGAGGGGTTGCAGCTTTTGGCAACTGCTTGTGCTCTGGTTCGCACCACTTAAGCGCTGCGCTTGCAAGGGAGATTTAAAAACCACTCAGAAAAGAGCAAACCAGGTGGGCAGAGACTGTGCGGGCCTGTAGAGTTTAAAGCCATGTGGGGAAGCAAACAATAGGGTGCATGGGGACTCAAAACCAATCTGAGGCATGTAAAGAGAAAATATAAAGAATTGCAGCAAGAAAAGCCACTGCATAATAGTTTATATTGAACTCACAAATCAGAATTCTCTGCTTGAATGGAGAACAGAAACTGCATCCAGCAACCAGAAAGAGCAGCCAGAGAAGAATCCAGACTCAAGCTCTTCAGTGGGTGGGAAACCACTGGCCATAAGACTTCCTACAGCAGAGCTGAGTACAGGAGTGCTGGCACTTGATGGTCTCTCAAACAGAGAATCTGATCTGGCTGACCCAACAGAAGGGATACAGTCTTTGGGATGCCTAGTTCTAATATGTGAATTTTGGTCTTGCTTCCCAGGTAGTTCTATACACTTATGCCTCTGCTACCTCTCCCTAGATGACCTCTTCCTGAAACATTTCTCCTCAAATGTATGATCAGTGATGGAGAAGTTGGGTTCATGGTCTGAGGAGTTACTTGAGGGGCTAAGGTGGGGAGTGCTGATTATGGGAGTGCTCTGGCACTGGGAATCTGTACTGTCAGATGTAATAAGAGAAACACAGCCTGTGAAGGAAGCAGATATGTCATGAGAAATACAGCCAGGATTTCCAGGTGGCCTTTAGGCCCTTTTGCAATTCTTTTTTTTTATTGGAAAAAAAGAAATTTCTGCCTCCTCCCTGCCTCCCATTTCCCTCCCCCTTCTCCCACTCCTCCCCTCCTCCTCCCCCTCCCTCTCCAGAATGAAGAGCAGTCAGGGTTCCCTGCTCTATGGAAAGTTCGAAGTCCTGGCCCCTCAATACTGGTCAAGGAAGGTGAACATCCAAACTGGCTAGGCTCCCACAAAGCCAGAACATGAAGTAGGATCAAAACCGGGTGCCATTGTCCTTGGCTTCTCAGCAGCCCTCATTGTCCGCCAAATTCAGAGAGTCCGGTTTTATCCCATGCTTTTTCAGTCACAGTCCAGCTGGCCTTGGTGAGCTCCCAATGGATCAGCCCCACTGTCTCCATGGGTGGGTGTACCCCTTGTGGTCCTGACTTCTTTGCTCATATTCTCCCTCCTTCTGCTCCTCATTGGAACATTGGGAGTTCAGTCTGGTGCTCCAGTGAGGGTCTCTGTCTCTATATCCATCCATCGCCAGATGAAGGTTCTATGGTGATATGCAAGATATTCATCAGTATGGCTATAGGATAGGGTCATTTCAGATTCCCTATCCTCTGCTGCCCCGGGAACTAACTGGGGACATCGCCTTGGGCACCTGGGAGCCCCTCTAGATCCACGTCTCTTGCCAACCCTAAGATGGCTCCCTTAATTAAGATATGTGCTTCCCTGCTCCTCTAACCAACCTTCCTTTATCCCAGTCATCCCGGTTCCCCAAGTTCCCCCCAACCTCCCCTTCTCACATTTCTCTCCCCTTCTCCCCTTACCCCCGTCCCACCACACCCCCAAGATCCCAATTTTTTGCTCGGCAATCTTGTCTACTTCCCATAACCAGGAGGATAGCTATATGTTTTTCTTTGGGTTCACCTTCTTATTTAGTTTCTTTAGGATATCAAATTATAGACTCACTGACATTTATTTATCTCTAGAAACCAATTATGAGTGAGTACATCCCATGTTCATCTTTTTGGGTCTGGGTTACCTCACTCAGGATAGTGTTTTCTATTTCCATCCATTTGCATGCAAAATTCGCGAAGTCATTGTTTTTACCGCTGAGTAGTATTCTAATGTGTATATATTCCACACTTTCTTCATCCATTCGTCCATTGAAGGGCATCTAGGTTGTTTCCAGGTTCTGGCTATTACAAACAGTGCTGCTATGAACATAGTTGAACAAATGTCCTTGTCATATGATCGGGCCTCTCGTGGGTATATTCCCAAGAGTGGCATTGCTGGGTCCATGGGTAGGTTGATCCCGGATTTCCTGAGAAACCGCCACACTGCTTTCCAAAGTGGTTGCACAAGTTTGCATTCCCACCAGCAATGGATGAGGGTACCCCTTTCTCCACAGCCTCTCCAGCAAAGGCTATCATTGGTGTTTTTGATTTTAGCCATTCTGACAGGTGTAAGATGATATCTCAATGTTGTTTTGATTTGCATTTCCCTGATCGCTAAGGAGGCTGAGCATGACCTTAAGTGTCTTTTGGCCATTTGAACTTCTTCTGTTAAGAATTCTCTCTTCAGATCAGTGCCCCATTTTTTAATTGGGTTAATTAGCATTTCAAAGTCTAGTTTCTTGAGTTCTTTATATATTTTGGAGAGCAGACCTTTGTCTGTGGGGTTGGTGAAGATCTTCTCCCAGTCAGTGGGTTGCCTTTTTGTCTTAGTGACAGTGTCCTTTGCTTTACAGAAGCTTCTCAGTTTCAGTAGGTCCCATTTATTCAATGTTGCCCTTAATGACTGTGCTGCTGGGGTTATACCTAGGAAGCAATCGCCTGTGCCCATCTGTTGTAGGGTACTTCCCACTTTCTCTTCTATCAGGTTCAGTGTGTTCAGATTGATATTGAGGTCTCTGATCCATTTGGACTTGAGTTTTGTGCATGGTGACAGACATGGGTCTATTTTCATTCTTCTACAGGTTGACATCCAGTTTTGCCAGCACCATTTGTTGAAGAGGCCCTCTTTCTTCCATTCTATACTTTTAGCACCTTTATCGAAAATGAGGTGTTCATATGTTTGTGGGTTAAAATCCGGGTCTTCTATACGATTCCATTGGTCGACTTCTCTGTTTTTATGCCAATACCACACTGTTTTCATTACTGAAGCTCTGTTGGAGGAATTCTTGCATTGGCACCTTCTCATCTCTTTCTTCAAATGGAGCCAGGAAAGGCCTGGTGTCTTGGTCCAGTCTTTGCTGTGACTGACTCTCTGGGTGTATCTCTTCAGTGTAGAAGCAGGAACCAACCCGTCCAGATGGAACTCCTTAGCACAACTCGGACGCCTGGTAGTCCAATGACCCGTGGATAAAAGGTGGAACTTGGGGGGCAGGGTGGGGACGAGTAGAACACAGGAGACCCTGCCTCACAAGCTGAAGGTGCACGTGCTCCCTTTCGGGGGGTGGGTCTTTGAGGCCTTCCCCTTAGGCAGGCACTCACCACTCTGGGTGGGTAGCCTTAGTGTAGGAACGGAAAACTGTTCCTGAGCAAATGACCTTGCAGAAAATGCAGGCCGTCTAGATGGATCTCCTCAGCACCTAAACAGGGCCATCTGGTAGCCCAAAGATCCAGGGACAACAGGAAGGACGTGGGAGGCAGCGCTGGGTCCAGGAGACCACTGGAGACCCTGGAGCACCAGCTGCAGTTGCCCGGGCTCCCTTACAGGAAACATTGAGACCTGCCTGGAAGGCAGGCACTTCCCGCTCTGGGTGGGTAGCCTTAGTGTAGGAGCTTAAAACCGGTCTTGAGCACTGGTCCTAGCATACAGCAGGGCAGGGTTGGGGGTAGGGTGCTGGGGGGTTGGGTCGTGCCTAAGAAAGACAGCCCTGCAGAAGGAGCTGGGGAGGGGGGTTTGTGTTCTCTTCACCGACAATCTGCCCCTGGATAGCAGACACTCACCCATCCAGATGGAACTCTTCAGCACCTAAACAGGGCCGCCTGGTAGCCCAAAGATCCAGGGACAAGAGGAAGGATGTGGGAGGCAGCGCGGGGTCCAGGAGACCATTGGAGACCCTGGAGCACAAGCTGTAGGTGCTCGAGCTCCCTTACAGGGAACCTTGAGACCTGCCTGGAAGGCAGGCACTCCCCGGTCTCTTTTGCAATTCTTTCTAGCTCATCTATTCTTGAACCAGATCTGTAGAGACAAAATTAAGAGGAGACCTGGACAGGACAGATGCCCTATGAAGGTCCTTAATCTGAAAATGCTGTATGAAAAGCCTGGTCCTTGGTCTCTACCCAGCACCTATCATAGATCTCTAAGGTTCCTAGACCCAAGGAGGAACACAAGCTGGACCTAAAACACACAAACTAAAGGAGCTTTGACAAGAAGCTGAGTTCAGAAGGGAGCCCTAATACCTGAACACACAAACTAAAGGAGCTTTGACAAGAAGCTGTGAGTTCAGAAGGGAGCCCTAATACCTGGGTCACTAAGAGATTGGCGGTAGCATTATTTCTATGCATTGCACAAGGATTCTGTAATAAGGGACATTATAATACAACCTTCAATACATCACTGTCACCTTCTACAACCTGGTACTGGGCCAAGGAGCCACAATAATGGAGGACACTAGAAGTACAGGAGTTAGGAAAGTGTGCAGGTGTATTCTGAGGGAGAGGCTATCTGACTAGAATGAAGGGGGACATGAGAGCGGACCTACCTTGATAAGGGACTCCTTCAAGCCAAATCTTTGAGCAAGTGTCAAGGATTGCTCCTGGTTCAGGTGCATGCACTTATTGAAATGTTTATACAAAACCACCTTTTGTTCCTGGGTGAACACTGTACACTTCTGCTGTCTACTTGGATCATTGGGAGAAACTTGTGACCTTCAAAGGACTTGAGAACTCAGGAGACCTTGTGGATATGTTGGACCTGAGGTACTTAAAGAACCTTTGGTGACTGAGTTCCTTGGAGTGCTAGAGGATTTGTTACTCGGATATACATTGGGCTTTCAATCATTTTTAGACCAGGTAATAGTGACAAGGCCTGGAGAACTTGAGATCCACTGATCATATGAGAATTTGGTTCTATTTTGATATCACTGCTTTCCCTGTCACATGGTGATTTGTGTAGCATTTGCACAGCTTCAGGTTTGTGTTTCCTGCTCATAAGCCCTGGCATCCTTGATTCAAAAAAAAACTCTCCCTGTGTACACAATTGATTTACTTGCACAAAGAGCAAAGCATATTAGTCAGTATTTAACAGGGTACCACCGTGAGGAACCAAAGTGGCACAGGATTGTTTGTGTTGCAGCCAATCATGTCTCGCTGCCACATGGCTGCAAACGCGACACCTGCTGGCCACTGAGGATTATTAAACCTACAATAATTTACTGAAATCTCATAACAAAGGTAACTATTTGATTAATAAATAAATCAATAAACTTTAAAGTTATATAATTGCAGACAATATTAATTGAGGAATTAAAATCCAAGAATATAAATCCAGGAAGTTAATAACCTTTTTGTTTATACTATGGATGGTATTCTGCAAGGCATATATGGTTTTTCTGATACATCCACTTATTGAATATTGGGATTTAGTTTTCTTTTTTATATTATATCCTTAAGAAAATGGTTTGATAACAGAGCCAAGATTCAGGCACTTTTAGATATGATACAGCTTTTACAGACAAATAATGAAGAGCTAGGTGACAGAATT
Organism: Microtus agrestis; assembly: GCA_902806775.1. Taxonomy (NCBI): domain Eukaryota; kingdom Metazoa; phylum Chordata; class Mammalia; order Rodentia; family Cricetidae; genus Microtus; species Microtus agrestis. The sequence goes on along the minus strand of CADCXT010001276.1, from coordinate 55,938 downwards.
AATATTAATAATAATTAATACCATTGAAAATCAAAAGTTAGTTGAAAAAATTAATACCATTGAAAAGGATAGCTTTAATTTGACAGACAAACTTCGGTCCATGTCAAAGGGAACTGAGAAATTATCTGAGAGTGTTCATACTGGTGAATTTGACAATCAAAATCTGTTAAGATTTATGATAGGTTAGCAGATAGAGTATCTCTCCAGGAAGGCAATCTGCATGCTATCTCAATAATATCTAAGGATGAGATGTTAACTTTAAAGGAAAAACTTCGTACACTGGAATCACATGTGCAGAATCAGTACCAGAGGCCAGGTGCCTAAAAGAAATTACCATAAATATATACAGGCCAAGAGATTCATGCTTTACAAAAGACAGTAGTACAAAGATTTAAAATGATTGAGGAAATTAACAGAGCTGGTGGGGAGGGAGAGAAGGTAAAAGAACATAAAAGAACAGAGTTTAACATTGCCAGTATGTGTCAGAGTCAGAGATGGCTTACACAGGGTTTTAGCTTCCTAACCTGTAATGACTTCTGAAAAAGTATCAAGTTCTAAATGCCCCCCAAAATCCAAAGAATGTAGGATACATATAGGTATGAAGTATCTAATCGAAATTAAGCAAACAGTAACATCTCATGTCTTGTATTCACCATTTGTTAAGGAGATGGTAAAGACATGGGCTTCCAGCAATAAGGCTACCCCACACAACTGCCTTCAATTACTTTCAGCAGTCCTGGAAAATGGACCACAAGTACTGTGGAAATCCTGTTGGTGAGGAAGCAAAAATTTATTACAACAGTGAAAAGAAAAAAACTTGAGGCTTCCCAAGATCAAATTCTTATCAAGGGAACTTATGCTGACGCACAGGCTGAACCAGGAACAAATCTTGTCCCTATGCCAGAAAGTAGCCTTAAATGTTTGAAACAGGATTCAGAAACAAGGAAAATAAATTGAATCATATATTAGGGTTAAAAAGGGTCAAAAAGAACCCTTTAGTAACATTTTACAAAGACTATCTAAGGATAGTCTTTGGAGTAAGAGACCAAAACTGGAGGAATGCTTATTAAATCTCTGGCTTTTGAAAATGCCAACTTACAATGCAAAAATATACATGAACCTTTGAAGGTTAGATCAGCAACAATGAATGAGTATATCCTGCATACAATGACCATTGAGATATTTGAATATAATACTAAGCCTTGGGTAGGAGAAGCAATTTCCAAAGGTATGAGGAGACATCAAAATGCCAAATGTTTTAACTGTGGTAGAATAGGACATCTGAGAAGGGATTGTAGACGTGGCATTCCTAGAAATAATGTCTTCTCTGGGAATGGCAAAAATTAAAGGTATCAACCTTCTGTATTGTGTAGGAGGTGTGGCAAACACCAAAATTGGACCACTGAATGCAGATCAACCAAAAGCAGACAAGGAAACCTGATACCATCCGGAAACACCCTGCAGGACCTCTGGTAAGCCACAAATCAAACATGGTACAGTCATTCCCAGTCATTATGGAGGACCTCTCTCACAAGGAAAACTAGAAAATTCATTGTCTGCTATAAAATACCATACCATTGTGGAAGATGAATTAAACATGGAGGATGAATCATATATTCCAAAAGGAAATAGGAAGCATATATTTTGGAAACTTCTATAAATGATCAAAGACCAAAGCTAAGAGTGCCTATAAATAACATTAGTTGAGGGATTCCTAGACACAGGTGCAGCACTGAGTATCATTACTCCAGAAACTTGGCATCTGAATTGGCCTCTTCAAGATGCAAATGGTCAATTGCTAGCATTGAAACCCTATCTCAAGTGAAACAAAGCACAAGATGGGTTGAATGCATAGTGCTAGATGGGCAAAGAGGAAGTCTGAGGCCATATGTGCCTAATAACGCAGTGAATTAATGGTGTCATGACCTGCTGCAGCAATGGAATACCCAGATTAACATTCCTGAAGTCACAACAACTCATATTTCTGGGAAGAATATTATAAGGTACTATACACAAAGGTCACCAGCCATTCAAGTTGTACAAGAACATGAAGCAACTGGCAAACGTTTAGAGATACCAATGGCCCTACCTTTAAAATGGTTAACTGAGAAACCTAAAAGGGTTAAACAATGGCCTTTGACAGAAGACAAACTGCAGGCTTTAGAACAACTACTACAAGAGCAACTAGATGGTCAGCATATTGAAGAATAAACCAAGGCTGAAATTGTCCTGTATTTGTTGTTAAAAAGAAATCTGAAAAATGGAGATTGGTGACATATCTAAGAGCTGTCAACAAGGTAATTCAGCCTATGGGCCCTCTACAAAAGGAATACCTCTGTCTTCTCTATCACCAAAAGGATAGGCTATTATACTTATTAATCTAAAATATTGTTTCTTTACTATACCTTTACAAGAAAAGGATAGAAAAAAATTGCCTTCACAGTGCCTACTTATAATAATTCTCAATCTACAAGGGTGGATGATACTCCCACAAGTATCATGTGCCAATACTTTGTAAGTCAGCTATTAGAAATAATACATAAACAATTTCCTAAATCTATAATTTACCATTACATGGATGACATTTTGATATCTGATTCAAATGTAAATATTTTAGAAAAAAATGTGTGAAAAAGTAAAGTAAGTTTTACCTAAATGGGGATTACAAATTGATCAAAAAATAATACAAAAAGGAGATTCTGTCAATAACCTAGGTTATAAAAATAGGTTTACAGTAAATTAGAACACAAAAGGCACAAATTGGGAGAGAACGATTTCAAAAATCATTAGGAGACATTTCCAGTCTATGATTGGCTTCAGAGATAATGCCTGATCTAATAATTCATTAAAAAAAACCTTAGGTAGTGACAAAGACTTAAATAGTTCCATGGAATTAACTGCTGACACTGAAAAAGATTTGACTGTCATTGAAGAGAAATTTTATTAAGCACATGTGGATAGGTTGATTCCAAATTATAACTGCATTCTAGTCATATTGCCTTCTAGAATTTTCCCTATAAGAATTTTAATGCAGAGGAAGGTACTATCTTAGAATGGATCTTTTCCCCATATAAACCAAGTAAAAAATTAAAAAGCTTATGTGGAAAAGGTCTCTAAATTAACTATAAAAGGGAATTGAGATTTTGTCAATTAACATGAATAGACCCAGCAGAGATTATAGTGTATTTACTACTGATGAAATTATAAAGTTATGGAAAGACAATGAACCCTGGCAAAGAGCTTGTGTTAATTTTTAGGAGATATTAATAACAATTATCACAAAAGTAATAGAATCAACCTTATTAAGAGAACTACTTGGAATCTTTACTGAATTGTACACAACACACCAATAACTGGAACCTGTACATTCTATACTGATGAAAATAAATCAGGAAAGGCAGGTTACAACTCAGAAGATATAAGTAAGGTGGATCAGAGCCCTTATAATACTGTCCAAAAAGCAGAATTATATTCTATTCTCTTGGTACTAAGGGATTTTGAAGAACGGCTAAATATAGCTACTGATTCGCAATATACAGAAAGAGTCATCTTGCATATTGAAACTACTGAATTCATATTGGATGATACATCATTATGTTGGACAGGCGGTACATGACCTATGGGACTAGTCTTCCTGGAGGTCAATGGCAGATGGCCCATTATTGGCTGCCGATGATGCATAGACAGGTTTCTAGATTAGCTGGCTATGTGGGATATGGGCTTTTCAGTCTCTTTTAATAATGATATTTTTATATCTACAAAACAAGGATTATCTCTTCAGGAACAGCTCTGGGATAGGGAAGTACAGTATGAGAATGTGTAAGACCCCAACAGGACCCCTGTCATACATGGGGGTGTACGATGAGCAAGAGAATAAACGGGTTCATGTTGATGGACAAAGAGTGTTATATTATACTTTGAATTTTATGGATAGGCTTGCTAGATCCCAACCCCCATGGTGTCTGCTGCCTACGAAGGTACAAAAATGTATATTTTGGCAGGTGCAGAGAGCTTTCAGGTATATTTGGTCACTAGATGAGAAAAAGAAAGGGTTGGAAAGAGGAGCTCTCAATTTTTAGATAAGATGAAACCACTTGTATGAGGTTTACGTTCCCAGGAACAAGAGTTCCTCTTCAAAGGATGTTTTATGTCTAACATCTGTTCCTGATAATATGCTCTTCTTAGAAATCACTGATGTGACTAAAAGAAGCTTTCATACTGTGCCAACAGATGATACATGACCTTCTGATTTGTTCTTTGTTTGAATACTATATAATGAAAACATGAATTTAGTAAAATTGCAGCAGATTCCAACCGTTCTCTTGTGTGTTGTATCTGTCTGTCACTGCCAACCTTGTGCCTTCCTGAGTACCAAGATCCTTATTCTCCCATGGTCTAGGTGGTTCTACTGAGCCAATCCATGGCAGGTGGCACTCGAACAGGGACTCTTGGACAGGTAATTTCTCTCTTTTCTTTTCAAAGTAATGAGTAGGCTCTTGCCAGAACTCTGCAGTTCCACCGATAAAGGATCATCAGTTAAGTGCAAGTAATCTTGAAGTAAACCATGAGGTTCACTGAGTCAAAGCAGGAAAGAATGTTTTACTCAGTATTTAAACATATGATGACAAGTAGAGGACTGAAAGTATCAGTGCAGGCTTTAGAGGATTTCTTCACCTTCATTAAGAAGGTGAGGTTTTGGTTCCCTGCAGGTGGTTCACACATGTTACCAGATTGGATAACCTCTAATGCTGTCTTAGCATGGAGAAAATTACCCTCACCTGGAATCAAGGGAACTACCCTCGCAGGGGTGAAGCAAACGAATGAGGAATCTTCTTAGGATTTTATCTCATGCCTTGAAGAGGCTGTCCCGAGAATGATGCCTCCTTCTGAAAGTACAGACATGCTCCTTAAACAGTTGGCATGGGAAAATGCCAGTGCTCTATGCCAGGACCTTATAAGGCCTATCAGAAAAACAGGAACCATGCAGGGCTACATTAAAGCCTGTATAGGTGCCTTTCCATCCATAGTCAAAGGGATGGCCTATGCTGCAGCAATGAAGGAACAGAAGTTCAGCGCCTATGTTAAGCAAACCTATGGAGGAGATCAAAATAACCCCTCAGCTCCCACTTGTTATAAATGTGGGGAATCAGGACATGTACAAAAGAATTGCCCTGGGGAAAGGAAGGAAGGCAAAAGAGGCCCTCCCCCAGGTAATTGTCCAAGATGTCAAAAAGGGAGAAATTGGAGAAATGAATGTAAATCCAAGTTGCACAAGGATGGACTGCTCTTAGATAAGAGTAAAAATGAAGAGAAATCAGAAAACTAGATCAGGGGCAGCCTCTCAGCCCCTTAATAAGAGAGGAGAAAGAACGAGAGTCTAAAAATCAGGGTTTGAATCCTGAAGCTCCAGAATTTACTATACATGATCTTCCTAGGGCAACCTCAGAAAGTGCAGGCTTTAATCTTGCAGTTACTCAAGACATTATTTTATCATCATGGGAAGTAGTCTCCCTTATATCTATGCTGGTTAAGGGACCTCTCCCTTCAAGAACCTTTGGACTTATAATAGGAAGAAGCTCTAACTATAGGAAGAATTTTGAAGTAATACCAGGAGTAATAGATGAGGACAGTCTAGCTGAAATAAAAACCATGATAAGACCCTTAAAAGAGACTGTTCAACTACATAAGGGACAAAGAGTTGCCCAGATCCTATTGTTGCCCTATTCAAAGGTACCAAATCCTGTTCTTGTTAAAAACAGAGGATCAGGTCAATTTGGATCCTCTGATATCATTGCCTGGGTACAAGATATTAATTCTCAAAGACCTTTTAGAACTGTAAAGATAAATGGTAAACCTTTGCAGGGCCTTTTAGATACTGGAGCTGATAAAACATGTATAGCAGGGAAGGATTGGCCTTCTTCTTGGCTGAGTCAAAGGACAACCTGTTAGGATTAGGGATGGCTTCTAATGTAGCACAAAGCCCAGAATTGTTGTGATTGCAACTAGGAGGTAAAACAGGGTTGATACAACCATATATTATCCCATCTTTACCTTTCTCTTTATGGGGAACAGATATCAGAAAAGGAATGGATCTCCAATTAATAACCTCAGATAATCTTAATTGATGGAGGAAGGTCATTGATTAAAAAATAAAGAAACTGCCTTGGCCCATTTTATTGGTTAGAACATAGGTGGGTGGAGTAAACAGAACAGAATGCTGGGAGGAAGAGGAAGTGAGCTCAGAGGGCATGCTCCCCTCTCCCGGGCAGACGCCATGAAGCAAGCTGCCATGTCAGACATGCTGAATTTTTCAGGGTAAGACTGATGCTACACAGATTACTAAAAATGCGTTAGGCAAAATATGAGAATTAGCCCGTAGGAGGCTAGAGCTAGTGGGCCAAGCAGTGTTTAAATGAATACCATTTGTATTTGTTATTTTGGGTAAAGTTAGCCAGTGGCAGAAGCTGGGTGGTGGAACACAGCCTGCAGCTCTTATTACCACAGAAAATGATGGAGGAAGAACATTGGTTAAAAAATAAAGAAACTGCCTTGGCCCATTTTATTGGTTAGAACATAGGTGGGTGGAGTAAACAGAACAGAATGCTGGGAGGAAGAAGAAGTGAGCTCAGAGGCCATGATCCCCTCTCCCGGGCAGACGCCATGAAGCAAGCTGCAAGGTCAGACATGCTGAATCTTTCCTGTAAGACTGATGCTACACAGATTATAAGAGATCGGTTGATCGGGATATGAGAATTAGCCTGTAAGGGCTAGAGTTAATGGGCCAAGTAGTGTTTTAAAGAATACAGTTTGTGTGCTGTTATTTCTGGTGTAAAGCTAGCCATGTGGGTGCTGGGTGGGACAAAAAGCAGGCACGCAGCTTCTACTACACTTAATGAGCCACATTTTTCATAGGAGTAGCTGGGAGCTTTCTGTATGCAGATAAAATTAAATGGAAATCTCATGAGCCTGCATGGCTCAAACAATGGCCCTTTACAGAAGAGAAAATACAGGCTGTTCAGAAATTAGTTCAAGAACAACTACAAAAAGGACATATAAAGTTTGCCTTAAATCAGGTCATACATTTTTTCTCTCCTCATCATCTTTTAGTTCATTCTTTGTTTGTTTTTAATCATCCCAATATGGATGAAAAGGGAAATTCCCCTTCTATGAAACATTGGAGAGGTTTGTCTAGTGAACAAATTTGTATGGTAATGTGGAAAGAATTGCTTTCTGAAACCTGGAAAGGTCTGGACACTTTAATTTCCTCTGGAAGGGTATATGCATGTGTGTTTCCACAGGATGCAGACTCCCCCATCTGGATCCCAGATAGACTCATCCAACCAGTGCCTCTCAAATCAGCAGATTGCAACCACTCTCTTGTCTGTCACAACCTTGTGTCTTCCAGAACACCAAGACCCTGCTTCTTCCACTGTCTGAATGGCTCCACTGAGCTGGTCCATGGCATGTGGCCATCATGGGTAGACCTGCACAAATAAAGACAAATAATGGTCCAGCATATGTATCTAAGAAAATGAAACAGCTTTTTTCTTATTATATTATAAAGCATATTACAGGTTTACCAAACAATCCTACAAGTCAGGCAGTTATAGAAAGATCAAATCAAACTATAAAAGAGATGCTAAAAAAAACAGAAAGGGACAGAAAATATCCCCAGAAATAGATTGCAAAATGCTTTATTAACCTTGAATTTTTAACACTAACGAAAAAGGAACAACAGCAGCAGAGAGACATTGTATAATAGAAATATCTTCTGAATTAAATCAGTTGGTGTATTTCAAGGAAGTGTTGACCTCACAATGGAAACCAGGAGATGTGCTATGTTGGGGGAGGGATTTTGATCTTTTTGATACAGAAGAAAAGCTATTTATACCATCAAAATTGGTAAAGATACGGTTTGAAAAAGAGAAACCTCTTGAGAAAGAGATATGATGGCTTATCCACAGAGGTGACAACCATTCTAGTGGTAAGGAAACCTTATATGGGTTGGACAGGGTTCTTGTCTTGTCTTTGCAGGAAAATACTCATCTTCAATAAGTCAAGAGACCCTAAACATTTAGATGCCTAAAGAAGAAAAGATAACTATCCAGATAGGATCACCAAGCAAAGAGAATTATGACTCACAAGGACAGATCATCTGAGGCTAAAAATCACTAGATAGATAGATAGATAGATAGATAGATAGATAGATAGATAGATAGATAGATAGATGTAGGGATAAGTCCCACCCCTTAGGGGGCGTGTTCGTCTCAGGCTAATGTTTGCCTATAAATTTGGTGAGTGTGCTCCCAGCCACTGCTTCTGCTTTCCTGGTCTCCACAGGAACGGTGGTTCTGTAAGTCTATTTCTCCATTAAAGCTGTATATATTTTTACAATCTGTCTGCATTCATTTACGCCATTACAGTTTGGCATCCAACCTTGGGCTATTTTGCCCCCAACTCAAGCACGTAGCCGCTAGCTAAGACAGCATGCTCCCGGGTGCCTTCTTTTAGTTCGTGACTCTGGCCCTAGTGCCGAGTCTGAGATACACTAGGCCGTCAGGCCCATAATATACAGAGAGACAGGCTGATCTCTGTGAGTTCAAGGCCAAGCTGGTCTACAAGAGCTAGTTCCAAACAGGCTCCAATACGACAGAGACCACCACTGGCAGGAACCAGTCGTTGCAGGTAAAAAAAAAATTCTTTTATAAATAAAATGTCTGAACACGTTACCATTCAAGAATTTAACAGTTTTTTTAATTGTACCATGTGGGAGATTTTACAAGAGGTGTCTATCATCCCACATCTATGGATCTTTCTGGGATTCATAGTTTTCCTTGGCACTATAAACTTTGATAATAGAAATATGATAAAATCTTTACTAGCAGAGTTTGCAAACTTAAAAACAATTGAGAATGAAAACAATCTTCTCAAGAATCCGTTTGAAGTTCTCCAGGAAGAGAACATATCTTTGTTTAACATGACTCGATCAACTGAGCAAAATTTAAAAAAGGTACAGGCTGATATTAAGGAGAAATTCATTATTATGGAAGAGGGAACAGCTGATTTGGATTGCAAGCTTCAGTTCCTTTCTGTAGGAACTGAAACATTAACTGAGAGAATCAAAACTGCTGAATGTGACAATCGGATTTTGTCTAAAGCTTATGACAGATTGGCGGAAAGATTGTCAATACAAGAAGGCACGGTTTATGCCATAAAAATTATGTCCAAAGATGAGATGTTATCTCTAATGGACAAGCTTCATACTTTAGAATCCTCAATGAAGGCTTTGGAACATAATTCTTGACAGGAGATTCAGACATTGCAGAAGGCAATGGTGAATAGAATTGAAAAGATTGAGGAATTTCTAAATTCTGATGAAGAAGAGCAAAGGGTAGAAAGGCAAATTTTAACTACATCTGTGGTAAAATCTCTGCGGGACAATTTCCACAAAGCTCTACCTACAGCTCTACCTGCCTTTCCAGTAATAAAAACAGAGAAGGTGATTGGTTCCAGAAACCCTAGGGTCATCAAGGAAGATATATGGGAGCCTGTCCATATGAATGACCTCAAAGAAATTAAACAGGCTGTCATGACATTTGGGATGCACACCTCTTTTGTTAAAGAGATGCTAAAATCTTGGGCCATGACAAGCAGAACAACCCTCTCGGACTTGCTCTAGCTGAGCTCTGCAGTACTTGAGAGTGGACTGCAATTGAAATGGAAATGCTTATTCAGGCAAGAGGCTAGACTTTTAGAACAGCAGGAAAAAGCAAAGGGAAGTGACATTTCCCTAGATAAAATTCTAGGTGAAGGGCTCTTTTCTGACCCTCAGGAACAATCTAATGTGGATGAAAACACACTCTCCATGTGTACTACAGCAGCCTTAAGGGCTTGGGAAAGGGTACAAGACCCAGGACAGAGAATGGAATCATTTGTCACAGTTAAACAGGGTCAGAGAGAACCCTTTAGTGACTTTTTACAAAGACTAACTAAGGCTGTACAAATATGAATATCTGACCCAGAAGCAAGACATATAATGATTGAGTCTTTGGCTTATGAAAATGCAAAGGTGGAATGCAAAAGGATTTGGGGGCCTTTAAAGCTCAGATCAGCGCCCTTGGAAGAATGGGTCTTGCAAACACTGAATGTTGATACATTTGATTATGGCACTAAAGCATGTGTAGAAGAAGCAATTTCCAATGGTAAAAGGAGACACCAGAATACCAAATGTTTTAATTGTGGCAAAATGGGCCATATGAAAAGGAATTGTAGACAATGGATTTTCAGAAATAATAATAAGGCATCTTCTAGAAATAACAGAAATAGAAGGACTCAGCCTTCAGGTTTATGTAGAAGATGTGGAAAAGGCAGACATTGGACGAATGAATGCAGGTCTACAAGAGATAAACAAGGCAATCTGATACAGATGGGAAACGTGAAAAGGGGGGCCTCACAGGCCCCCATGGCAAACATGGTTCAGTCATTTGCAGTTTCTGCAGAGAACGTTCTTTCTCAGGACAATTAGGAAGCCCCATGCCTACTGTTACAAGCAATAATGATCAGAAAGATAAGTTACATTTGTTTTGGCAAACTTCAATAAATGATCAAAGACCTAAACTGAGAGTGTGCGTAAATGGCATTTTTATTACTGGCCTGCTGGACACAGGTGCTGATGTAAGTATCATTACCCCAGAATCTTGGCATCCGTATTGGCCTCTTCAGAATGTAAATGCTCAACTCCTGGGAATTGGAACCTTATCTCGAGTAAGGCAGAGCACGAGATAGGTTGAATGTATAGGGCCAGAGGGACAAATAGGAAAATTAAGACCATATGTAGCCGATATTGCAATGAATTTATGGGGTCGTGACCTATTACAACAGTGGAATTAACATTCCTGCTACTTCTAGAGCCTATATTTCTGAGAATAATATTAAAAGATATTACAAATGGAGAAAGCCGGCCATTCGGGCTTTACAAGAACAAGCAATTGATGTCCCTTCAGAGATACCAACAGCCTTGCCTCTAAAATGGTTGACTGAGAAACCAATATGGACAAAGCAATGACCTTTAGCTGAGGAAAAGTTACAGGCTTTAGAACAGCTGGTATAAGAAAAATTAGATGCTGGACATATAAAAGAATCTACCAGCCCTTGGAATTCTCCTGTATTTGTGGTTAAGAAAAAATCAGGTAATGGAGAATGGTGACAGATCTCAGGGCCATCAACAAGGTTATTCAACCTATGGGCCCTCTGCAATCTGGAATTCCTTTGCCCTCCTTGTTGCCAAAAGGATGGCCTTTCATAGTTATTGATTTAAAGGATTGTTTTTTCACAATGCCTTTACAAAAAGAAGAAAAAGTTTGCCTTTACAGTGCCTACTTATAACAATTCTCAACCTTCGAGGAGGTACCACTGGGCTGTCTTCCCCCAGGGTATGTTAAATAACCCCTCCCTGTACCAATATTTTGTGAACCAACCATTGCAAATAATATGCAAGAAATTTCCCAAATCTATAGTATACCATTACATGGAGGACATTTTGTTATCTGATTCAAACATGGATACCTTGAACAGACTGTTTGAAGAAATAAAGATACTTTTACCTAAATGGGGATTGCAAATTGCTCCTGAAAAGATTCAGAAGAAAGATTCTGTTAATTATTTAGGTTATAAAATAGGTTTGCAAAAAATTAAGACACAAAAGGCACAAATTAGGAGAGATCGCCTACGGACTCTTAATGACTTTCAAAGACTGTTAGGAGACATTTCCAGTCTACGACCAGCTATTGGGATAACACCTGATCTAATAATTCATTTGAACAAAACCTTGGATGGTGATAAAGATTTAAACAGTCCCAGAGAATTAACAGCTAAAGCAGAAAAGGAACTGACAATGATTGAGGAAAAATTACAACAGGCACATGTGGACAGGGTGAATCCAGAGCTCGATTGTATTCTCGTCATATTACCATCAAAAATTTCTCCTACAGGAATTTTAATGCAGAGAGATGATATTATCTTGGAATGGATCTTTTTACCACATAAACCAAGTAAGAAACTGAAAACTTATGTGGAAAAAGTCTCTGAGTTAATTATAAATTACCTGCTGAGACTTCGTCAACTAGCAGGCATAGACCCAGCAGAAATTATAGTGCCTTTCACTGCTGATGAACTAAAGAAATTATGGGAAGATAATGAACCATGGCAAAGAGCTTGTGCTAATTTTTTGGGAGACATTAATAACAACTATCCAAAAAACAAGAGGCTTAACTTCATAAAGAGAACTTCTTGGATCCTTCCTCGAATCGTCCGTGATGCTCCAATAACTGGAGCCCGTACATTCTATACTGATGCCAGTAAAACAGGGAAGGCAGGTTACAAATCAAAAGACTTGGGTAAGGTGGAACAAAGTCCTAATGATTCTGTCCAGAAGGCAGAATTATATGCCATTCTTATGGTGCTAAGGGATTTTAAAAAGCCTATTAATATAGTTACTGATTCACAATACGCAGAAAGAGTTATTTTACATATTGAAACTGCTGAATTTATACCTGATGATACAGAAATAACCTCATTGTTTATCCAGGTTCAAGATTTGATCAGGAACAGGCTTTGCCTTATGTACATAACACACATCCAATCCCATACGGGTCTGCCAGGTCCTCTAGCACAAGGTAATGCAGATATTGATCAATTATTGATTGGTAGTGTGCTACAAGCCTCTGAATTTCATAAAAAACATCATGTTAATAGCAAAGGTTTGAAGAAAGAGTTTTCTATTACATGGCAACAAGCTAAGGAGATTGTAAAGACATGAGCTACTTGCTCTTTCTATTACCAAACGCCACTGCCAGCAGGGGCTAATCCAAAGGGCATCCATAGGAATGAAATCTGGCAGATGGATGTGTTCCACTTTGCATAGTTTGGCAAATTGAAGTATGTTCACCACACCATTGACACTTATTCAGGTTTTCAGTGGGCAACTGCTTTAAATTCAGAAAAAGCTGATTCAGTAATCACTCATTTATTAGAAGTCATGGCTATCATGGGTATACCTACACAAATAAAAACGGATAATGGTCCTGCTTATGTCTCTAGGAAAATGAAACGTTTTTTTGATTATTACTATATCAAGCATGTTACAGGTATACCATACAATCCTACAGGTCAAGCAGTCATAGAAATATCAAATCAAACTATAAAGGATATGTTGAACAAACAGAAATGGGTGAAAAACACCCCCAGAAATAGGTTACATAATGCTTTGTTAACCTTGAATTTTCTAAACGCTAATGAGAAGGGAATAATGGCTGCAGAAAGACATTGGGTAATGGAAAAGTCTACTGAACTAAATCAACAAGTTTATTTCAAGGATGTGCTGACCTCACAATGGAAGCCAGGAGATGTGCTGCATTGGGGAAGCGGTTTTGCTCTTATCTCCACAGGAGAGGAAAAATTGTGGATACCGTCAAAGTTAATAAAGGTTCAGTTTGAAGAAGAGAAGCCACTTGGAAAAGATAAATAACAATTCATTCACAAGGATGGCGAGCATACTGATCGAAGAAGATGGGGCCCCACCTGGTTGATATGATGTCACGATACTGATAGCACTATTACAAGACCTGTTTTGGGTACCAGCTGCACAAGACGATCCCAACTTGGTTAGCTGAAATGGTGCACATCTTGTACAACATTCTGGCCAGACCTCCACAAAATACTCAGAGACTATTTGCAATTTTAAAAGACATTGATCTTGCCTTAGTGTAGGAGCTTAAAACCGGTCTTGAGCACTGGTCAGAACACACAGCAAAGCAGGGCTACCCACCCAGAGCGGGAAGTGCCTGCTTTCCAGGCAGGTCTCAAGGTTCCCTGTAAGGGAGCTCGGGCACCCACAGCTTGGGCTCCAGGGTCTCCAGGGGTCTCCTGGACCCCGCGCTGCCTCCCACGTCCTCCCTCTTCTCCCTGGATCTTTGGGCTACCAGGCGGCCCTGGTTAGGTGCTGAGAAGTTCCATCTGGACGGGTGAGTGTCTGCTAGCCAGAGGCGGCCCTGCTCAGGTGCTTACGAGTTCCATCTGGAAGGACTGCATTCTCTGCAAGGTCAGTTGCTCTGGAGCAGTTTTCTGCTCCTACTCTAAGGCTACCCACCCAGAGTGGCGTCCAAGTTGTGGTGCTGAGGAGTTCCACCTGGACGGGTCGGTTCCTGCTCCTACACTGAAGAGATTCACCCAGAGACTCAGTCACAGCAAAGACTGGACCAAGACACCAGGCCTCTCCTGGCTTCATTTGAAGGAAGAGATGGGAAGGCGCCAATGCAAGAATTCCCCCAACAACCTGAAAGGCAACATGACATCACCAGAATCCAGGGATCCTGAAATAAGAAGAATTGTACACACTACTCCAGAAGAATTAGAAGAAATCGACTAAAAAGTGAATTTTATGAAAATAATAGAAGACCATAAATAGGAGGTGAAAAACTGCCATAAACAATTAGAGATGACAAACAAAAAGGTATAGGAAATGAATAAATCACTCAAAGATACCCAAGAGAACCAAGAGAAACAAGAAAAAGCAATCAAACAGGTAAGGGAAGCGGTTCAAGACTTGAATGAAATGGAAGTAATGAAGAAAACCCAAACCGAGGGAAGGATGGAGATGGAAAATCTGGGTAAACGAACAGGAGCCACACAGACAAGTACTACCAACAGAGTACAAGAGATAGAAGAAAGATTGTCAGACACTGAAGATACCATAGAGAAAATAAACACACTGATCAAAGAAAACAGCAAAACCAACAAATTCTCATCACAAAACATTCAGGAAATATGGGACACAATAAAAAGACCAAACCTAAGAATAATTGGGATAGAAGAAGGAGAAGAAATACAGCTCAATGGTCCAGAAAATATATTTAATAAAATTATAGAAGAAAACTTTCCCAACATAAAGAAAGATATTCCTTTGAAGGTACAAGAAGCTGACAGAACACCAAATAGACTGGACCAAAAAAAAACATCTCCTCGCCACATAATAATCAAAACACAAAACATACAGAATAAAGAAAGAATATTAAGAGCTGCAAAGGAAAAAGGTCAAGTTACTTATAAAGGTAAACCTATCAGACTTACACCTGACTACTCTATGGAAACCATGAAAGCCAGAAGGTCCTGGATAGATGTACTGCAGAAGCTAAGAGATAATGGATGCAAGCCCAGACTACTATACCCAGCCAAGCTTTCATTCACTATAAATGGAGAAAACAAAATTTTCCAAGATAAAAACAAATTTAAACAATATGTAGCCACTAATCCAGCCTTACAGAAAGTATTAGAAGGAAAATCACAAACCAAGGAGCCCAACAATGAACACAATAACTCAAACATCTAGAGTCCCTTTACCAGTGCAACTCAAAGAAGGCAAACAAACTCTATGACTAAAAAAGTGACCGGAGTTAACAACCACTGGTCATTAATATCCCTTAATGTCAATGGATTCAACTCACCTATAAAAAGGCACAGGCTAAGAGATTGGATACGCAAACAGGATCCAACATTCTGCTGTTTACAAGAAACACACCTCAACCACAAAGACAGGCACTTACTTAGAGTAAAGGGATGGGAAAAGGTTTATCAAGCAAATGGTCCTAAGAAACAAGCAGGTGTGGCCATACTAATTTCTGACAAAGTTGACTTCAAACTTAAATCAATCAGAAGAGATGGAGAGGGACATTTTATACTCATAACAGGAACAATTCATCAGGATGAGGTCTCAATCCTGAATATCTATGCCCCTAATATAAAAGCACCCACGTACGTAAAAGAAACATTACTAAAACTCAAGGCTGCCATCAAACCGCACACACTAATAGTAGGAGATTTCAACACTCCTCTTTCACCAATGGACAGGTCAATCAGACAGACACCTAACAGAGAAATAAGAGAATTAATGGAGGTAATGAATCAAATGGACTTAACAGACATCTATAGATCATTCCACCCAAATAGGAAAGAATATACCTTCTTCTCTGCAGCTCATGGAACCTTCTCGAAAATTGACCACATCCTCGGTAACAAAGCAAACTTACACAGTTACAAAAAAATATTCATAACCCCCTGTGTCTTATCAGATCACCATGGTCTAACGTTAGAACTCAACAACAATGCTACCCCCAGAAATCCTACAAACTCTTGGAAACTGAACAGTCAACTATTGACCCACACCTGGATCAAAGAAGAAATAAAGAAAGAAATTAAAGTCTTCCTTGAATTCAATGAAAATAAAGAAACAACCTACTCAAACTTATGGGACACTATGAAAGCAGTCCTAAGGGGAAAGTTCATAGCACTAAGTGCCCACTTAAAGAAAACAGAGAAAGCACACATTGGAGACTTAACAGCCCACCTGAAAGCTCTAGAAAAAAAAGAAGCAGACTCACCTAGGAGGAGTAGAAGACTGGAAATAGTCAAACTTAGGGCGGAAATCAACAAAATAGAAACACAGAAAACAATACAAAGAATCAACAAAACAAAAAGCTGGTTCCTGGAGAAAATCAACAAAATTGATAAACCCCTATCCAAACTAATCAAACGGCAGAGAGAGAATATGCAAAT
This sequence comes from Microtus agrestis, assembly GCA_902806775.1. Classification (NCBI taxonomy): domain Eukaryota; kingdom Metazoa; phylum Chordata; class Mammalia; order Rodentia; family Cricetidae; genus Microtus; species Microtus agrestis. The sequence continues at coordinate 39,330 of CADCXT010001276.1, read as the reverse complement.
TAATAAGATCAGAAATGAAAAGGGGGACATAACCACAGACATAGAGGAAATTCAGAGAATCATTAGATCCTACTACAAAAGCCTGTATGCCACAAAACTGGAAAATGTAAAAGAAATGGACACTTTTTTAGATAAATACCATATACCAAAGCTAAATCAGGACCAGGTGAACAATCTAAATAGACATGTGAGTCGCGAAGAATTAGAAGCTGTTATCAAAAACCTCCCTACCAAAAAAAGTCCAGGACCAGATGGTTTCAATGCGGAATTCTACCAGAACTTCCAAGAAGACCTAATACCTATACTCCTTAATGTATTTCACAATATAGAAACAGAAGAGTCATTGCCAATTTCCTTTTATGAAGCTACAGTCACTCTGATACCAAAACCACACAAAGACTCAACCAAGAAAGAGAATTACAGGCCAATCTCACTCATGAACATTGACGCAAAAATCCTCAACAAAATACTGGCAAACCGTATCCAAGAACACATTAGAAAAATTATCCATTATGGTCAAGTAGGCTTCATCCCAGAGATGCAAGGCTGGTTCAACATACGAAAATCTATCAATGTAATCCACCATATAAATAAACTGAAAGAAAAAAACCATATGATCATTTCTTTAGATGCTGAAAAAGCTTTTGACAAAATTCAACATCCTTTTATGATAAAAGACTTGGAGAGATTAGGGATACAAGGGTCATACCTAAATATAATAAAAGCTATTTACAGCAAGCCGACAGCTAACATCAAACTAAACGGAGAGAAACTCAAAGCCATCCCGCTAAAATCAGGAACACGACAAGGCTCTCCACTCTCTCCATACCTCTTCACCATAGTGCTTGAAGTTTTAGCAATAGCAATAAGACAACATAAGGGGATCAAGGGGTTTGGAATTGGAAAGGAAGAAGTTAAACTTTTGTTATTTGCAGATGATATGATAGTGTAGACAAAAACTCCACCAAAGAACTTCTACAGCTGATAAACACCTTTAGTAATGTGGCCGGGTACAAGATCAACTCCAAAAAATCAGTCTCCCTCCTATACACAAAGGATATGGAAGCAGAGAGGGAAATAAGAGAAGCTTCTCCTTTCACGATAGCCACAAACAGCATAAAATATCTCGGGGTAATTCTAACCAAAGAAGTGAAAGATCTATTTGACAAGAACTTTAAGGCATTGAAGAAAGAAATTGAAGAGGATACCAGAAAATGGAAGGATCTCCCTTGATCTTGGATTGGGAGGATCAACATAGTAAAAATGGCAATCCTACCAAAGGCAATCTATAGATTCAATGCAATCCCCATCAGGATCCCATCAAAATTCTTCACTGATCTTGAGAGGAAAATAATCAACTTTATATGGAAAAACAAAAAACCCAGAATAGCCAAAACAATCATATACAATAAAGGAACTTCTGGAGGCATTACCATCCCTGATTTCAAACTCTATTACAGAGCTTCAGTAATGAAAACAGTGTGGTATTGGCATAAAAACAGAGAAGTCGACCAATGGAATCGTATAGAAGACCCGGATTTTAACCCACAAACCTATGAATACCTCATCTTCGATAAAGGTGCTAAAAGTATACAATGGAAGAAAGAAAGCATCTTCAACAAATGGTGCTGGCACAACTGGATGTCAACCTGTAGAAGAATGAAAATAGACCCATATCTATCACCATGCACAAAACTCAAGTCCAAATGGATTAAAGACCTCAATATCAATCTGAACACATTGAACCTGATAGAAGAGAAAGTGGGAAGTACCCTACAACAGATGGGCACAGGCGATCGCTTCCTAGGTATAACCCCAGCAGCACAGTCATTAAGAGCAACATTGAATAAATGGGACCTACTGAAACTGAGAAGCTTCTGTAAAGCAAAGGACACTGTCACTAAGACAAAAAGGCAACCCACTGACTGGGAGAAGATCTTCACCAACCCGGCAACAGACAAAGGTCTGATCTCCAAAATATATAAAGAACTCAAGAAACTAGACTTTAAAATACCAATTAACCCAATTAAAAAATGTGGCACTGATCTGAAGAGAGAATTCTCAACAGAAGAAGTTCAAATGGCCAAAAGACACTTAAGGTCATGCTGAGCCTCCTTAGCGATCAGGGAAATGCAAATCAAAACAACATTGAGATATCATCTTACACCTGTCAGAATGGATAAAATCAAAAACACCAATGATAGCCTTTGCTGGAGAGGCTGTGGAGAAAGGGGTACCCTAATCCATTGCTGGTGGGAATGCAAATTTGTACAACCACTTTGGAAAGCAGTGTGGCGGTTTCTCAGGAAATTCGGGACCAACCTACCCATGGACCCTGCAATGCCACTCTTGGGAATATACCCACGAGATGCCCGATCATATAACAAGGACATTTGTTCAACTATGTTCATAGCAGCATTATTTGTAATAGCCAGAACCTGGAAACAACCTAGATGCCCTTCAATGAAAGAATGGATGAAGAAAGTGTGGAATATATACACATTAGAATACTACTCAGCGGGAAAAAACGACTTCGCGAATTTTGCATGCAAATGGTTGGAAATAGAAAACACTATCCTGAGTGAGGTAACACAGACCCAAAAAGATGAACATGGGATGTACTCACTCATAATTCGTTTCTAGACATAAATAAAGAACCGTCATCTGACGAAGGATGGAGATAGAGACAGAGACCCACACTGGAGCACTGGACTGAGCTCCCAATGTTCCAATGAGGAGCAGAAGGAGGGAGAATATGAGCAAAGAAGTCAGGACCACAAGGGGTGCACCCACCCACAGAGACAGTGGGGCTGATCCATTGGGATCCCACCAAGGCCAGCTGGGCTGTGACTGAAAAATCATGGGATAAAACCGGTCTCCTTGAATTTGGCAGACAATGAGGGCTGCTGAGAAGGCAAGAACAATGGCACTGGGTTTTGATCCTACCTCATGTCCTGGCTTTGTGGGAGCCTAGCCAGTTTGGATGATCTTTTTCCTAGACCAGGATTGAGGGGGGAGGACTTTGAACTTTCCACAGGGCAGGGAAACCTGACTGCTCTTCGGTCTGGATATGGAGGGGGAGGAGGGGGAGGAGGGGGAGGAGGGGAGGGAAATGGGAGGCAGGGAGGAGGCAGAAATTTCTTTTTTTTTCCAATATAAAAAAAAACTAAAAAAAAGAGGATAGCTTACAAACTTTTGGTTGGATGTCCAATGGTTAAAGCTCTAGTGATAATATTCTTATGGGAGACCTTGAGCTGCTAGGTAAAATTCTTACAAAAAACAGTTTCCAATAGAGAGCTTAAAACAGCTGCCTAACAGGTACTCAAGCAGGTAAAGTATAAATCAACAGATAAAGTATGCAATAATCAACAAATACAGTATATTAATTATAATTCAGCTATGGCAAGTGTGTATATTAGATGTAAAACTTATTATACAACAGCTTTATAAAACATGCTGCTTATGGTTAAATCTTCTCAGTTTTGCTAGTTAAGATATTAAACTCTTAATTTAAACCAGTAGCCTGCCTGATATAAAAGGACAGGATAGAATCTGGACAATGGTTTAACAAATTATTGACTATGATCAATGTTTCTTATACTAAACAGTAGATTCATTGATAATTTTATGATTGATTCCTGGACAATTGCCTGTGCTAAATTCAAAGGCCAAAAACAATGGTCTTTTCCCAGATCACTGCTACTATTTATGCACCTGTATCTTGCTAATGTTATAGCAAAAAATCCCTTAAAAGATTTTATGCTAAATTTTACAAATGACTCTTCCAATGGAGGAACTGCATATATGGCTAACAATAATAAAAATTATGGAGCATAACAAGGCTCCTTCAAAGCAACTCATAAAAGTTGCCAGCAGATCCTGATGCAAACGGATCTGGCTTGATGACACCAAGCTTACCTTTGATAAGACAAGGTGAAAAAGCCCTTGCAATGCATTATGAAAAAACCTGACCTGTATATATATTTGGGGTCAAGGATGTGTTTGTGCTTTTTTCACAGAAAGAAAATAAAGTCTGAACGTGATGTCGAGGCTGCGGACACAGAGGAGTTCCAGACTTCCAGAGATGATTGAGGAGAGGTCCTTGGTCCGGTCTTCCCTGCCCCCAAGGAAAGATGTGCCTGCTAACAAAACCAGCTACACCACTCTGCAGGGTGTCATCCTGCCTCCAGAGTCCAGGGAGACCCGGCAGACATAAGTGCCAGGATATGCTTCATGTAGCTGAATCCAGCTCGCCTCACCCACGTTCCCCCACCTGTCCTGGAGCACAAATGTTAAACTGCTTCTGCAGCTTGAACTCTGGTCTGCTTTGGAGCTGAATTGCAGACTAAACATCAGACTGCTTTAAACTTTGGGACACAGAACTCATTTTAATTAAAATATTAACCTCTCTTCACTTAAGAAGGGGGAAAATTGGGGGTTCCTGTCACTGTTGCTCAGAGACTGGAACTGGTGGTATTTGATAACATCAATGTATGTCATTGTACTCCTACTGAAATTGTTCTAATGATATTTGTAACTGCTTATAGACGTTGGGAAAAGTTTGACACATGCTGTAAAATGTTTGGGTTTAATGCATATGTTAAAAATTTTAGATTTTGATCCCTTTTACACTGCCCTAATTTTTGGCAGGCAGCACACGTAACTTTATGTGGAGTAGGCACTTAGGAAGGAGGACATACCATAGGCCAGACTGAAAGGTGAATACTGGGTTGGGAAAAAGCCCTTTCTTCTTGTCTGGAGATGGAATTATTGGTGCCAAAATCATATCATTATATCTTTTGTTTGAGGAGCTCCTCACAGTCTTTTCATTAATGATAGACGCAGGGGCCCAATGACGGGAGTTATTGTGGATCCTCGCCTGAATAGCACACCATACAGAGGTTGTAGAAACCGGCTCAACATGGCATGGTACAGGTATGAGGGAGCTCTCCACATGGCCTAAGACAGGGTGCCCTGTGATCTGCTTACTTTAATCCTGCTAGATGCCTTTTATTTGAGGAGCTCCAAGGACAGGCGACTTATGGCAGGATAATCCCCCAACCTAAGGCAGGGCCCTGGGAACCCTAGGATGGGTAAGGGGGAAAGAAAATAGGCCTGGTCCCCACTCGACCTAGGAGTCATCGGGCACCCCTCTGTTCCCAGGAGAGGTGGATTGCTTCACCACTCGAGAGGAGGGTCTCTCCTTGTCTCAGTCCCTTCTCCTTTGTTCTGACACCATGGTTGACTCTGACTGGTGCTCTCCACGTGATAGCTGCCTGCCTTTGTATGGGAGGGGGGAGGGGATCTTTTGGGAGCCATTTCCCCCTAGAGATCATTGCAGGAACCATCGCCCTGGGGAGACTGCGGGGAACCCCACACCCATGGTTGTGCTGGGAATGGTTCTGTTGCCCCACACCCAGTTGAAGCTGTTAATGGAGAAAAATAAAATAAATAAAATCAAAAAAATAAATAAAAGACATTGATCTTGAAATTTAACCATCATCTTACTTTCACAGGATCCCACAGAAAGAACATTGCCCCTATGACAGCTGGAAGTAATTCTAGAGGACGACGTCCCCTCTCCCAGTAAAGTTTGCCTCTGGGTTTAGGGACATCATATTAGGGGTTGGGAGGTTGGGGGAGGAATTTCATAAGCTCAGGGATCATTTTGAAAAAAAAAGAAAAAAAGATGATGGGATAATAGATTTATAATTGTGAGTTACGTTTTTAGACAAATATATTGGTATCGATTCTTGTATATTGATACAAAGTTAAATTATATTGACTTGTATGCATGTATGTTTCTACCTCTGTTTAAAACATTTTTATGTATTGACATATATTGTATTGATATATATATATATTGTATATATTTACCATATTGCAGTGTACATTTCTACCTCTGATTAAGATACTTATATAATGTTTGTGTACTCATTATATATTTACCATATTGCAATGTATATTTGTACAGTGTTTATATTGGAGGTCATTATCCTCATTTGTTACACAGTTGTTTATTGTCTTAATCTTTAAGTTAGATAGATATTGAGAATTATATAGATTAATAGTCATCTAAGTTTGTCATTTATAATTATCTAATCAGGTTCTTTAGATATATAGAGATTATACTCAATATAGATACATAATCTTTGACCTCTTCGAAGAGCTGTAGAAAATGGCCTTTAATATAACTCAGAGTTTCGTGATAGTGAGACACAATTGCTCCTGGCAACACCGCTCTATTCCTGAAAGAACGTTGAGCACCAGAGACATTCCACTGGGAGCTTGTCTTCTTGGCAGAACTGGCCTTTGGATTAAGAAAAGCCCATACCTCAACCACTGACAGAGATACAGAGCGAGCATCAATGGATAAAACAGGACTGTCATATCCTGCCAAGACAGGGTAAGGTGGTTTTGAAACGTTCCTTGCCTTTGATAATGGTATGTCAGTTATGTTAGGCCTTAGCCAAAGTTGGTTGACTCAACATTGCAAACGAGACTTTGGGTGATTGCCCAGGTAGTCAGTTGTCTCTGTCAATTGTTGCACATTTTGGATAGATCTCGTTTGTTAAGTAGTATTTATTCCCTTCTCAGATCTTGGACGGAGTTGAAGATTATATAATTGTAGTTACTCTCTACATTATTTAGACTCCTTGAGATAGAATATTTAACAAAACTTTTGATTCTCAATATTGTTTGTTATATTTATTATGTGTTATTATTGTATATAGTTGTATTTGGTTTGGTTCTGTCTTATGTAGACAAAAAGGGGAGATGTAGGGATAAGTCCCACCCCTTATGGAGCGTGTTCGCCTCAGGCTAATGTTTGCCTATAAATTTGGCAAGCGTGCTCCCAGCCACTGTTTCTGCATTCCTGGTCTCCGCGGGAACGGTGGTTCTGTAAGTCTATTTCTTCATTAAAGCTGCATATATTTTTACAATCTGTCTGCATTCGTTTACGCCGTTTAGATAGATAGATAGATAGATAGATAGATAGATAGATAGATAGATAGATAGATAGATAGATAGATAGATAGATTTCTACTGGGCAGCATGCAGTCATATATGCATATATGGAGAGAGAATAATGGTCATGAATAAGTTAAAAATCAAGTTGTATTTGGAGTTGGATGATGGCTCTATGCCTTCTCTAAATCCAAGCATGTCATTAAAAGAAAAATTCAGAGTTTCTCTCATGTCAGGTGTCATCTGGCATGGGATATAAGAAAGAAAGAATTTGAAAAAAATTTTACTTTTCTCCATATCTATTTTTGTCTCTGTCATATCTTTCGTTGAATATATATATATAATGTTTAAGTCTTTCACAATGAAAAATAAATTTTCCTGCAGTAATCTTTGAAATTTCCAGGAAGAAGATGGGACCCCACAACAACTACTCCACGTGGTTGATACAACATCATGATACTAACAGCACTTTCTATAAGACTGGTTTTGGGTACCAGATGCTCAAGAAGATTCCAACTTGGTTAGTTGAAATGGTGCACCTTCTTCCAATGTTCTAGCCAGAACTTCAAATAGGAACCTCAGAAAAATTCTATCGAATACTCAGACTATTTGCAATTATACCAGACAGTAATCTTGAAACTTAACCATCATTTTACATTTACAGATCCCGTAGAAAGAACATTGCCCCATGACAGCTCCAAGTAATTCCAGGAGACAATGTCCCCTCTCCCAACATTGTTGTCTTCAGGATTAGGGACAACAATTAGGGGATGATTATAACTGGTACAGGGTTGGGGCTGTGGTGGAATTTATGTAGGCTCAAGGATCTCTTTGAAAAAAAGGAAAATTAGATAGAATAATAGGTAGATTAGTGTGAGCTTATTCACACAAATAATAATAGTGAGGAATAGAGTAAATACTTGTGAGATATTATTTTTAGGCAAATCACATTGGTATAGATTTTTGCACATTGATACAAATTCAAATTATATTTGTTATATTGAATATGCCCCTATTTATGATTACAATATTTGTACACCTAGACAAAGTTATTTTGTCATATTGTATTCATGGCACTTCTACCTCTGCTTAAGACATTTTGTATATTGATATAATTTTAGGATATATTTATTATATTGCACTATACATTTCTACCTCTGACCAAGATACTTATACATTGTTTACATTTTGAGATCACTGTCCTCATTTGTTGCACAGTTGTTTAAAGATTGTTTAATATTCTAACATAAAATCTTAGTCTTTAAGATATATAGGTATTAAGAATTATAGGTCAAAAGTCATACATGTTTATCATACTTATAATCAGACTAATCAGTTTCTTTAGATACATAGAGATTATATTCTGCATAGATGAGGTAATCTTAAACCACTTCCAAGAGCTGTAGATTATGACATTTAAATAGCTTAGTGTTCTCTTGATATGAGACACAATTGCTCCTGGCAGAACCAATCTATTCCCAAGAGAATGTTGAACACTGAAGACACTCAACTTGGAGCTTGTCTTTTTCTTGCCAAAACTGGCCTTTTGGCAAGAATATGCCCATGCCTCGACCACTAACAAAATGCATAGTGTCTGGACTGGACCAGCAGGATACAAGAAAAAGAAACTGTCAAATCTTGCCAAGACAGAATAAGATGGTTTTGAAAAATTTCCTGCTTCTGAAAACAGTCTGTCAGTTTCTCTAGGCCTTAGCCAAAGTTGGTTACTCCAACATTGCAAATGAGACTTTGAATGATTGCCCAGGCAGCCAGTTGTCTTTGTCATTTATTGCACATTTTGGAAGTTGTTTGATTGCACTGCTGTTTACTCAAGTAATATTATTTCCCTTCTCAGATCTTTGATGGGGTTGAAGACTAGATAGTCATAGTTACTTTCTTCTCATGACCTGGCCAAGCTATTTCTAATACAAGACTTAGACTACATAGAATAGGATAATTATTGAAACATTTAGCATATGTTTCTTTTGTTTCTTGCCATATAATGTTTATGCTGGTTGTAATTCTAATTTTTATACTTGATATTTGTTCTTATTTTATTTAGTTTTGTATTAGGCTTAGAACTCTCTTATTTAAACAAAAGGAGGAGGTCCTGTATTAACCAGTAACCTTTAAGATACCAGCCCACTTGGGCATGGCTTCTTATACTATAAATGCTGATGTAAAGTAAGTGCTCACTCTCTCTTCTGGCTGACATATTTGGCTTTTGTGTGCAGAGGACTGTGATCTGTGAGTCTACCCTGAAATAAATAGCCCTTTATTATACTCAATTCTGAGCTATTGTGGATTATTTTAAAACTTCCATCATGAGCCTGGCCATTGACTGCATGGACATGTCTTCCTTGCAAATGAGATTTTTTTGTTATATTTCACTCTGTAGATTGGGTTGGGCACAAAATCACAGTGAATCCGTATCTTCTGCCTGCTTGATGCTGAGGTTGGTCACCCAATTTGATGGGGAAGGCCCTGCTCATCATTAGAACTTCCTGTCTCTCAGTTTTTCAGCAATGGTGACCCCAAGCAATCCATCTACTAGAATCATTCATCTAGAATCTCACTCTGGTCCTGCAAGTGAATGGAATCCCAGGTATCCAGAGATGCCTCCTGGAAAGAGCTACATGCATAGGCCTGATGGTAGCTTAGATTCTGTTCACAGATTGGCCCCAAGCTAAATGGGTATTTAGTAGACAAGACTGGTGGCTGTGTGAGGAACTGACGTGCATTTAATCAGTAACAAGGAACCCTCAGTTCACTTCCCAGGGTAAAGCTACTCCCTTTTTAGAAATACAGATTCACCAACTGACTTTTTACTTATTCAGGAAGTCTGTGTCAGTACAGACCAAGTCCCAGAAAGCTATCTTGACATCTACAAATGATGTAAATTAACTACAACGTCAGGTGCAAACTTAACCAAGCAGTTCCAGGTGAGACTCATTGACAAAGCATTTGTTCACCTTCTTAAAAGATCAATAGTTAAGCCCATTTAATGATTCTACACACCAGGTTGTTACAGCATGTCTGTATTGACAGAAGTGGAGAAAGGAATATCAGGACTTGAAGGCCAGGCCTGTCTACAACAAAGCAGCTCCAAAGACTGTCTGGGTTATGGGAGACCTTACCTTCAAAGAAAACAACAACAACAACATCAAGAAACAAGAGACAAAAATATTTATGTGAGTATCTCGGTGTTCAAATGAGAAGAATAATCCCACATTCTTAACATTATCAAAGGCTACGTAACAGTCAGACCTGGGTCTAAAGACCTGTAATGATAGCTACTTAGGAAGTTGCACCAGCAGAGATGCACCTTCAAAACAGCCTAGGCTACAGAGTGACTTTGAGGTCAACCAGAGAATTGTGACCAAAATTGTCATTTGATAAAAGAAAGGGTGCAGATGTAAAATTTCTAAGTTGGATACCACTTACCATTTTTACTACCGACAGGTATCTGATTCAATCTCTAGTCTTGAGGAGACAAAGAGAAAGGAGAGAAAATGGCATAAGATTAAGTTATTATGTGAGGAAGTAATACCTTATGGAAATTGAGGGCAAATATCTGATGAGTGTGGAAATGAATCTTCAGGCCTCAGCCTTGTTCGCATGAGTGCACCATAAACCTCAGAGACACACCCAGTATGAGGGGAGTAAATTAAATCTTATAAATTATATTTTATCTCACATAAGCGTTGTGAATTCACAAGTAGATGACAGTGAAAAGTTGCAGAATTATTTGTTCTGCTAATGCTGCCACCTGGTCAGTCCGTTTGGGTTACACAGAAAAGTAATTACTGGCTTTAGAGAAAAATATTTTATTGTAACACTCGATTCTGTGTTACACCCTCGGTACAGTTTGTGTGCCACTGCACCGAACGCGAGTTGAGCAAGGGCCTGGAGATTGAAAGAACACACACAGAAACCAGGTTCATTCAAAAGGAGACCAGCCGAATGCCAGTTTATTCAGATTTGGGGGAGTCCTTATCTACCTAACTGCTGCACAAGGATCTGTGCCCAGGCAGGTGGAAATTACCATATCAACAATGGAGACAATGCCCTGCAGCTAATCACCAGGCAGGGCAGGGAGAGCACAGAAACACACAGGAAGCTTAGTTAGCTGACCATAAACTGTCCCCGCGAATGCACCCCAGGAATAAGGGTAGACCAGGGCCCTACATTTCATACAATATATTTTAATAACATTGGCAAATGGTTTACTTTTAATCATAAGATTCAAAAGACAGAAGCATTAGGAACTCTTTGACATTCTAGCTGCCATTGTCTACGTTACACTTCCCCAAACAACGGAAGCTACACAGAAAAAAATCCCTAAATACTCACGTGTGCATTTGGGGACATGTATATATGTAATTTCATTCTTCCAGTCTCCCAGTTTCTCCCCACATTGTGGTCCCAGTTCTTCCCTACACTGTGGTCATGCAAGTTTGGGGTTTTTCTCCTATATAAAAATAAGCAATTGGGTATTGCATTAATAAATTCCACACACATACACATGCAAAATCACATGGAGTCCAGTTAAGCCAACTACTTTTAATTTGAACATTGTTACTACATTAAGCTCTGATTGTTTTCTTCAGAATTAGCAACTTGTAAGGATCAGGTAGTAGTAAGCACACACCTTTAACCCCAACACTGGAGAGGTAGGCTGATCTCTGAGTTCAAGGCCAGACTATTCTACAGAGTGAGTTCCAAGACAGCTGTTGGGGACAAACCTCAACAAAAATACCTCTTTCCAGAGTAAAGGCACAGGGATTTAGAAAATATTAGTAAAGAATATGAAAATACTAATGTAAATAATAAAATGGAGAAACATATAGAATAGCATCAGGAGGGAGTTCCAGTGAGTACTGGAATTCACCGGTGTTTAATTTCCAATTGCTTAAAATAACCCTGACCCCAAAATGTAGGAGTAAGATAAAAACTACATTAACATTATACAAGAAAATGAACAAACCAGTTGAGTTTGCAGGCTACATTCATAGTTAAACTTTCTGTTGCTAGAAAAAATTAAGTCCTGCTCATATCCTAGACCAAAGCATTCTATAGGTAAACCATTCCCTAGGTGGAATCCAAAGTTATCTCCGTAAAGGAACTGAAACTTGCTTGGATCCTTATACTTTTGTTTGAGGTAGTAACATATATACTTCTATATGCTCAAAATACAAGCTCCAGCTGTTAGCCACATCTGTTGACAATAACTTTGAGAGAGGAGAACTCTCTGATCTAAATCTAGGTGGAATCTTTGTATGAAGTAGAAGCACCTTGAAGAACTAAATGTAAGTTCAAACTCTCTGACCATTGGTCAATGGGAAAACAGGCTCACATTGTTGGGCCTCCACAGACAGTCAGAGTTACACAGAGAAATTCTGTCTCAGGGCAGAAAAACTTTATATGGGATGTTAAGAGTAGAACTGAACTTCCAGGGGGCCTGAGTTCAATTCTCCACACCGATGGCATCACACAACTGTTGACAACTAATGCCTGGAAATTAGGCAGACTTCCTAGAAAAAAAACACAAACAAAACACTAAAAAAAATTAAAATTAAATTAGCTTTAAAAGTTGGTGAAAAATTGCTGTAAGGAACTCCAATAAAACTCACTACTCACAATTTGGATTTTGGTGGTATTGTGCTCTTTTTCTGTCACTAGTTCCTGGAGTGAGAAGACATTTGTGTGCTGCATCTCTACAGGAAAAGTGTTGGCACAGAGAAAGATCTGACAGTAAGGTAAAATTTAAAATATAAAACAAAGTGGTGCACGCCTTTAATGCCAGAACTCAGGGAGATAGAGGCAGGTGGATGATGTGGGATTTCCCTCTGCATGCATAAATATGTTTTATTACCATTAATTAATGAATAAAGATGCTTCAACCAATGGCTTAGCAGAGGAAAGCCAGGTGGGATATTCAAACAGAGATATAGAATGTAAGTAGGCAAAGTCAGGGAGATGCCATGTAGCTGCCAATAAAGAAAGACATGTGGGAACCCTAGGACGGGTAAGGGGGAAAGAAAAAAGGCCTGGTCCCCACTCGACCTAGGAGTCATCTGGCACCCCTCTGTTCCCAGGAGAGGTGGATTGCTTCACCACTCGAGAGGAGGGTCTCTCCTTGTCTCAGTCCCTTCTCCTTTTGTCTGACACCATGGTTGACTCTGACTGGTGCTCTCCACATGATAGCTGCCTGCCTTTGTATGGGAGGGGGGAGGGGATCTGTTGGGAGCCATTTCCCCCTAGAGATCATTGCAGGAACCTTTGCCCTGGGGAGACTGCGGGGAACCCGACACCCATGGTTGTGCTAGGAATGGTTCTGTTGCCCCACACCCAGTTGAAGCTGTTAATGGAGAAAAATAAAATAAATAAAATAAAAAAAACTTAAAAAAAAAAGAAAGAAAGACATGTGGGAACTTTAGCCAGTAAGCCACAGCCTCGTAGTAATATGCAGATTAATAGAAATGAATTAATTCACAATATAAGAGCTAGCTAGATATATGTCTGAGTCATTGGCCAAAACAGTGTTATAATTAATAAAGCTTCTATAAGATTTTGAGGCCAGCCTGGTCTACAAAATGAGCTTCATTCCAGGACAGCTAGAGATACACAGAGAAACCCAATCTTGAAAAAAAAAATAAAGAACAAGCATCCATAAAAAAGTGTGGTAACACACAAAGCTTTAATCCTAGTACTAGGGAGGAAGAGGTGAGTGGATTTCTATGGGTTCTATGCCAGCATGGTCTACTTAAGAGTTCCATGAAAGCCAGGGATACCAAAAGAAAGCCAGTTTAATGAATAAAAAGAAAGAAAATGAAAAGTCAAGTTTTAAACCTAGTATAGTACAGACTGTATATACTGGACTTGGATTAACAGGCTGGGTGTGGTGGGTGGTTAGCACTTGAATCCCAACACTCAGGAGGCAGAGCGTAGAAGATCATTCTGAAGGTCAATCCAGCCTGATCTACACAAAGATCTCTGTAACAGCCAGGTCTATTTGTGAAGAGATCTTGTCTCAAGACAGACAAATAACAGGCTGGGCAGTGGTAGCTCACACTTTTAATCCTAGCACTCAGCAGACAGAAGCAAGCAGATCTCAAGTTCAAGTCCAGCTGGGTCTACCTGGTTTTTAAATCAGTCAAGGCTAAACACAGAAAGTCTATTTCAAAAAATAGAGATACACCATATTTAGCAAAAAGGCCAATGCAAATTAATACCATTTTGAGATTTTACCTTACCTAGTCAGAATGGCCAAGATCAATTTTAAAAAGACATCCTATGCTGGTAAAGATTCTAAAAATAGAATCTATTGAACTAGGGGAAAAAACAGAAACTCTTCTAATTCCTCCCCAACACTCAGCAGTTATACAGCAGTACAGCATTAAGGGGAGAAAAAAAAGAGTTCAGTAAAATGGTCATTCATCCATGCTGAAATAGAGTTGGAATTAATGTCAGAAAACAACTGATATGCATGTAGTAACAACTTCTGCTTTTTACCCCTCTGTCTGGAAGGGGAAGGGAGGAGTGACGGTAGCTCTAGGAAAGTCCCACCCATATAAAATAAATAAAACCTCAGCCAGCGAACAAATAAGTCATGAGGTAAAAAATGTCTAAAGTACAAGTGAGCATTGAATCTATTTGCAAACAAACACAGGGATATAATCAGTAGTATTTAAGATACAGGAACACCCAACCATCAACCCCCACACATTCAGAAATGTAATGAGCTTTAAATACATAGCCACCTCTTCCTTTTTTTTAGTTTATTTTTTTTAGTTGTTGAAAAAAATTTACACCTCCTCCCCCTTTCCCAATTCCCTCCCCCTCCTCCCACACATCGCCTCCTCCCCCCACTCCTCTCCCCCTTTCCCCACACCTCTCCCCATCCCCCCAGGTCTTCCTTAACATCAAGAATTTTTAGCTAAAACTAATGGTTCTTGTTCCATGGGTAAGAGGGGCTGTGTGATGCCAGAAAGTAACTCTAAGTATACAAATCCCTTGAAGGGTTCAGGTTTCAAAGTTGTGTTTCTAGAGCTGCTCAGAAGATGATTCAGAAAGTCGAGCATCCTTGTGAACTGGTGCTCTAGCAGCTATTGTGACTGGAGCTTCAGCAAATGCTGGATCTTCAGTTACTGCATGGGACAGTCAGAACTAGAGTTGTTTCAGGTTAATCAGGCTCTGGAGCTGCAGATGGGTCTTGAAAATCAGGCAGATCTCTCTAGAGATGATATCTGGCACCCTCCCAGGTCTGATCACCATAGAGAAAAGTTTCCAGGCTGTGGTTCACTTTGAGAATAGAGCCCAGAGAGAATGTTCCTGGAGACATGGACTCTACACTGAGAGAGAAAGGGACAGTTGAGCAATCACAGAGACAGATTGACCCAGCAGCTGTTTTAGAGCTTCCACTTATCTCTGGCAATCATTACAGAACATTCTGGAAATTCCTTTGTTTGTACTTATATCTTGGTTCTTGAAAAGGTCTGTGAAACAAACAAAAAAGACAGTGGAAGACCTGAGTGCCCCAGACTTGGCCATAAGGTAAGGATGCTGAAAGGAAAAAGCATAGTTATGTCAATACCTATACACACACTCACACATACACACACACACACAGGTCTGGAGCTCTTGACGCCAAGAAGGAGGTAAGAAGGAAAGATGAGTAGGACTTGACACCAAAAGACTAGGGAAGCTTCAGCTAGAAAATCTAGGGGTTTTACTTGTATCTATGATGTCTAGGATCTTAATACTCTGTTGAGACATTAATGTGGATTCATTTTGTTACCCCATTGAAGATGAAACCTACTACAGCCTGAGATGCACATTTATTCACCATCCCCAACTGTCCCAAGCTGCCTCAAACACAGTAGATATGTCCAGGGTGGGACATTATAAATGTTCTGATGACTTATGGAGGATATCTCTTCCAGCACCAGGAGAGAGGGATTAGAGACAGACCAGGATCTGGTACTCCATCACTCAAAATGTCATACAATTTCCACATGTTTCACCAGGCTAGAGTGCATGCAAGAATTAAAATATTTTTGCAGCAGGAGCTTTTGTTCTTAGTTGTACATACTATGCTGCTTTTACTGTTTCCTGAGAGTTTTGAAAAAACTTTCCAAGTGCTCACCTCAGAATACATTCACATACAAACAGAACTAAAAGGACTCAGTGTGTTATAATAACATGTGATTATATGCTTGTATCAATAAATATTAATGAACACATAAATATGGGAAATAAAGGGACAGTTGTATGGGGAGAGGGCGAGGGTTGGAGTCATATATGCAGCTAAGGAAATATGAGTTTCTGAAAAGACAACCACTATTTAAAAAAGAAATTGATTGTTGCAACATTTTGTATGATCTCTGTAATTTTTGCACATTTGAAACCACCCTGAAAGCTAAATTGAATTAGAAAGCATGATAAGTGAGTCCCATTTCTATGACCAAGCACTTATTATTGAGTTTCTAATTTGGAGTCATGAACTCAGGCTCAGAAATGCTAGAGAATGATCTCTGTATGAGTTCACAATTGCTTATTACAACAACATTTGACTTACTGTTACAATAGCTCTTTCTTCATCTCAGTAGTTAGTTTTGGAATGAACTACCGGCTGTTAATGATTTCTTTTCGCTGTACTATAAATGTTAGCTCTCAATATTAGCTAGAAGCCGTACAGGTGGCTAAAGGTGGAATCCTAACAGCACCCACAAATAGCTCTTGGCCATGTCAGACTACCTTTGGTTTGAAGGAATACCTTTTCCTGCATTAGGGTTTGAAAAAGAAATACTTAAAGAAATCGGTGATAAGTTTGTGGTTAGAGATGAAGATACAATCATATTGACTTACCCCAAATCAGGTAAGGACTGTATGAGGAAGTTTGGGACATTGATGCTTTGTGGGTAAGGAGAGCTTTCTGTCAGCACATTTACACTCAGAGAAAGACTTTAGCCTGCTCTGTGAGGTCGAAGATCAGTTAAGGCAGGATTATTTGGGGGTGGGGTGGGAGTGTGTGTGAAGGAAATTGTAGGAGGGGAGAGAGTGGGAATTTTGGCTGGTATTTTTTTAAAAAAATCTAAAAATTATTTTTTTTTTAAAGAAAGAAAAAAGAGAGCAATGTCAATGGATCCTAAGGCAGACTCTGGCATTGTTGTGTATCTGTGTAGAAGAGTGAGTGAAAAGGGAGAATCATGAGAATAAAGAAAGGAAATAACATCAAGAGAAAAAAGGCATGAATAAAAGAATATGTGATGGAGAGTAAAATGACATGTAGAGAATTACCATGGTTCTTGTTCAGGTTGTAGAAAGAGTCTCAAACTCATGGAACCAAAGAGAACCATCAAGACTTTTGGGGAAGGGATGTTTACTGGGTGGAGGTAGCATTGACCATTAGGAAAGTAATAGGTTGCTAACAAGGAATATGCAATAACTTGGAAAGTGAAGGACAGTGGAATTCAGGATAAATATTCAGACAATAGCCCAGGGAAGAAAGGTAGATAAATATCCACTGATAAATGAGCATGCAAACATGGATAGAGGGCATTTATTTACCTTAAGGATAGCAGTACTCACAGACACACTGCAGGATGGATGCATCTCAAGGGCATTGTATTAAAAGAAGGGAGCTCTTCTGGATTTTTTTCGTGCTAGCTATAACAGATTTTATAACTTCATTCTTGTGAAATATCTGGGATATTCAAATTCACTGCACCAGAATGTAGACTGATGATGGTCCAGGACTGCTGGGGATGTTCAGGAGGTAGGTGAAGTATACTGAGTATAATCTCAGTTTTTCCAAGTGAAGCATTGGGAATGTGCTAGATCAATATACTTTGTGCTAACACCATGTAGACATTGTGAACACCACAGGTCTGTGTACATGGAAACAGCTGCACTATAAATAATGTGACTGTAAATTCTATTTGAGGCTTTTTTAACAAATAATGTTGAAATAACTGACCATCAATTTTTCTTCTTGTTCAGGAACTAACTGGCTGATTGAGATTGTCTGCTTAATTCAGACCAAGGGGAATCCCAAGTGGATTCAATCTGTGCCCATCTGGGAACGCTCACCCTGGGTAGAGACTCAAGATGGATATCCAATTTTAATCAATCAGGAAGGACCACGCCTCATCAGCTCTCATCTTCCCTTCCATCTTTTCCCCAAGTCTTTCTTCAGTTCCAAGGCTAAGGTCAGTATCCAGTGATTGAGAAATGCTTGGTCAAATGCTCATTGAACTTATTCTACCATGACAGACCCTGGAGCTCTTTTTTAAATGGACTCTGATTTTTTTAGGTTGAGATAGGAAAGCTGGGATTCTCATGCACTAGGTGATATTGATGTGTTCACTCCTCAGACTAAATCAAAGTACCATGATGTCAATCGCCACACAGTAATCCGGGCAGATATATGACAGAAACTGGAACAACACATTAGAGCATCAAGGAACTACACATACAGGTCACATACAGTTAAGATTCTAGTGTACAGTAGATATTACTGTTTTTCTGTCACCAAAGTAATTAATTAATTAGCTAATCTTTATTCTATAAATACACCATGCACAGTGGGTGAAACACCCAACACAGACTACCTCATAGGTGAAACAGCATGAACAGGCATCAAAACATGTAGATGTTCAACAGTTATGGCTCATCTGTATCCACTGTGTCTTGTTGGGTCTAGCTGTCCATTGAGATCACAGGAATCACCCATGTTCCTGATGGAAGAACTACAGAAAGGATCAGAAATATTCATAGCTTCTTGTTAGTCAGAACATTTACTGGAAGTCCCTCCACCACAGAATTTAATAGTATTTTATGCTTAAACTGCAAAGACACTCTTAGAGGAACTATCTCTCCTAAAAATATCACAATTGAGTTGTGACCATTTAAAAATATGTGTTTGTGTCTTATCTGAATTTGGCAAACTCATGTCTGGAGAAATTGAGGAATAAAGAGATATATTCTAGAATAATTCCACAAATGCATTGGTTCAAAATATAAGTATCCTTTTATTAAATTTATTTACTTTTAACTTATTTCTTTTATTTTTGAGATTACAATTTAATTGTATACAACACTCTCCCAACACCTTCCTCCACACTCATTTATATAGCTCTCATTTTCTAGATTTATGGTATCTTTTTCATTGATTGTTATTATATATGTATATTTATACAAATCTACATATTTATAAATACTTAAGCATAATCAATCAGCTCTGTCTGTACAATGTTCCTTGTCTGTATATTTTCTGGGATGAGCATTCAGCATTATGTGACCCATAGTTATGCTTTTCCCAAAGGAAATTGTTTTCTCTGACTCTTCATTTCTTAGTTTCCTGTAGGTCTTTGTTTTCACCATTGTGTAATGGCACATTGGCTTTAAGCTCTGCACCATGACTATTTTGAGGGTTATATTTGGTAGTTATAGTCACAGAAATCAAAAGGTTTGTCATATCGCAGATTGATTGAGAAAATTACTCAATATTCTGTGAAGCTAAGTTATTCTTTCACAGCAGATGGATGATATTTCACACTGTGAGATATTGTTTTTTACAATTATACAATCAGTGTTGAATTTTTATTATTGTTTTTGTTTTTTACAGTAATAGTGACCTCAGTCATTTGGCTGTTATGTATTTGTAAATCAAATTAAAGTCTGAAAGAGGATCTTGACTATTTTGTACTTAAGTATGGTTTTTCCAAATAAAATTAATAAATGTTTTTAGAAACGTCATGATATTTGATTGACATGTCATATAAATTGTAACCGGTAATAGTGAGGAATGACTGTATTGACCCTCATATACATGTTTTTCCATTTTAGATGATCTATGTCATCAGAAATCCCAGAGATGTTCTTGTGTCTGGTTATTTTTTCTTTCATAAGACAAACCTTGTTAAGAATCCAGATTCCCTGATACAGTATTTTGAATGGTTCCTCAAAGGAAATGGTGAGTGTCCTATCAAATATAGGAGTTGCTATTGGCTCAAAGACATTTCTTTCATTTTACTACTTTAAAAAATACCAATCCAGCTGGGCGGTGGTGGTGCACGCCTTTAATCCCAGCACTCGGGAGGCAGAGGCAGGCGATCTCTGTGAGTTCGAGACCAGCCTGGTCTACAAGAGCTAGTTCCAGGACAGGCTCCAAAACAACAGAGAAACCCTGTCTCGAAAAACCAAAAAAAAAAAAAAATACCAATCCAAATTTCCACTTCCTCTCCTCCTCCCACTTCCCTTCCAGCCTTCCACACATCCTTCTCCCACCTTCTCCAATATTAAGAGAGGACAAGGCACCCTGACCTGTGGAAGGTCCAAGGCTCTCCCCACTACATCCAGGTTGAGCGCGGTATACATCCAAAGAGAAAAGGATCCCAAAAAGCCAGTACATGTAGTAGAGACAAATCTCTGTGCCATTGTCATTGTCCCCTCAGTCTACCACAACTGTCAACCACATTCAGAGAGACTAGGTTGATCCCATGCCCATTCATTGCCCAGTCAGTTGGAGTTGGTGAGGTCTCATTAGCTCAGGCACATTGTCTTGGTGGGTGAACCCCTCGTGGTCTTGACTTCCTTGCTCATACTCTCCCTCATTCCACTCTTCAACTGGACCTTGGGTGCTCAGTCCAGTGCTCTGATGCGGGTCTCTGTCTCTGTTTCCCTCTGTTGTTGGACAAACGTTCTATGGTGATATTAAAAATAATCATCAGTCTGACTACAGGGTAAGTACAGTAGAGACACCCTCTCTATTGCTAGGGTCTTAGTTGGGGTCATCCTTGTGGATTCCTGGGAATTTTTCTAGAGCCAGGTTTTTTGCTGACCCCCAACATGGCTCCCTCAATCAAGATATCTCATATCTGTCCTTCCTCCATCTCAACTATGCCATTTCCTCAAGCTCTCCCCAAAATTCCCCTTCTCCGCTCCTCTTCCCCTTTTTTCCTTCCTTCTACTTCTTTCTCTCATGCTCCCAAATGTTGTCAGGCAATATTGTCTGCTTCCAATTTCCAGGTGGATCTATATATGTTTGTCTTTGGATTCACCTTATTACTTAGCTTCTCTAGGATCGTGAACTATAGCCTCAAAGTCCTTTTGCTTATGACTAGTATCCACTCATGAGTGAGTACATACCATATTCATATTTTTGTCTCTGGGTTAGCTCACTCAGGATAGTGTTTTCTACTTAAATCCATTTGCACACAAAATTCAAGATGTCACTTTTTTTTACCACTGAGTAGTACACTAATGTATAGATTGCCACACTTTCTTTATCTGTTCTTCCATTGCAGAGCATCTAGGTTGTTTCCAGGTTCTGGCTATTACATATAGTGTTGCTATGAACATAGCTCAACAAATGATTTTGTTGTAGAATTGAGCAACTTTTGGGTACATTCCCAAGAGTGGTATTGCTGGATCATGAGGTAGGTTGACTCCCAATTTTCTGAGAAAACAGCACACTGATTTCCAAAGTGGTTGTACAAGTTAGCATTCCCACCCGCAAAGAATGAGTGTCCCCGTTACTCCACATCCTCTCCAGCATAAGCTATCATTATTGGTTTTTTTTATTTTGCCATTCTGACAGGTGTAAGATGGTATCTCAGAGTTGTTTTGATTTGCATTTCCCTGATAGGTAAGGAAGTTGAACATGCCCTTAAGTATTATTGAACCATTTGAAATTCTTCTACTGAGAATTCTGTTTAGTTCCGTACCCCATTTTTAATTGGGTTATTTAAATTTTTAATATCTAATTTCTTGAGTTCTTTATATATTTTGGAGCTCAGTCCTTTGTCTGATATGGGGTTGGTGAAGATCTTCTCCCATATATTAGGTTGCCTTTTTGTCTTATTGACTGTGTCCTTTGCTGTACAGAAGCTTCTCAGTTTCAGGAGGGCCCATTTATTCATTGTTGCTCTTATTGTGCTACTGGGGTTATACGTAGTAAGTGCTCTCCTGTGCCCATGCATTGAAAGCTACTTCCCAATTTCTCGTCTATCAGATACAGGGTGGTCAGATTTTTATTGAGGCCTTTAATCTATTTGAACTTGAGTTTTGTGCATGGTGATAGATATGGATCTATTTTCATTCTCCTACAGGTTGACACCCAGTTCTGCCTGAACCATCTGTTGAAGATGCTTTCTTTCTTCCATTATATACTTTTAACTTCTTTGTCAAAAATCGGGTGTTCATAGGTTTGTGGATTAATATCCAGGACTTCAATTCTATCCCATTGGTCAATGTCTCTGTTTTTATGCCAATACCAAGCTGTTTTGATTACTGTAGCTCTGTAATAGTGCTTGAAGTCAGGAATGGTAGTGCCTCTGGAAGTTCCTTTATTGTATAGGATTGTTTTGGTTATCCTGGGCTTTTTGTTTTTCTATATGAAGTTGATTATTGTTCTCTCAAGATCTGTGAAAAACTGTGTTGGGATTTTGATGGGAATTGCATTGAATCTATAGATTGCCTTTGGTAGGATTGCCATTTTTACTATGTTTATCCTTCCTATCCAAGAGCATGGGAGATTTTTCCATTTTCTGGTATCTTCTTCACTGTCTTTCTTCAAAGACTTAAAGTTCTTATGAAATAGGTTTTTCACTTCCTTGATTAGTGTAAACCCAAGATACTTTATGGTATATGTGGCTATTGTGAAATGTGAGGTTTCTCTGCTTTCTCTCTCAGCATCTTTAGCCTTTGTGTATAGAAGGGCTACTGATATTTTTGAGTTGATCTTGTATCCTGCCACATCACTGAAGGTATTTATCACCTGTAGGAGTTCTCTGGCTGTTGAAGGAGCAGCGGGGCTGGGCTGCATCCCGCTACCCCGCTGTCCGCATGGTTAGCTTTACCCCGAAATAATTACACAGAAAATGTATTCTTTTAAACACTGCCTGGCCCATTATTGGCTAACTCTTCTCGGCTAACTCTCGCACCTGGACTAGCCCATTTCTTATAAGGTGTGTAGCACCCCAAGGTATTCTTACCGGGGAGATTCTAGCCTGCATCTGCCTGGCATGGGAACATCATGGCGACTCCTCACTCAGCTTCCTTCTCCCAGAATCCTGTTCTGTCTACTCCGCCTACCTAATTTTCTGTCCTATGAGTGCCAAGGCAGTTTCTTTATTATTAACCAATGAAAGCAACAGATAAGATACAAGACCCACCTCCATCATTTCCCCTTTTTCTGTTTAAACAAAAAAGAAAGGCTTTAACTTTAACATAGTAAAATTCTCTATCATCTGGCAGAATTTTTGGGGTCACTATCATATCATCTGCAAATAACAAATGTTTGACTTCCTCCTTTCCAATTTGAGTCCCCTTGGTCCCCTTATGTTGTCTAATTGCCCTTGCAAGAACTTCAAGAGATATGGAGAGCATGGACAGCCCTTACTTGGTCCTGATTTTAATGGAATTGCTTTGAGGTTCTCTCCAATTAATTAGATGTTAGTTGTCGGCATGCTGTATATTACTTTTATTATATTTAGATATGATCCTTGTATCTCTAGTCTCTCCAATACCTTTATCATGAAGAGGTGTTAAATTTTGTCAAATGCTTTTTTGGCATCTAATAAAATGATCGTATGTTTTTTGTTTCTTTCAGTTTATTTATATGATGGATTACATTGCTAGATTTTCATATGTTGTACCAGCACTACATCTCTGGAGTAAAGCTTACTTGATCATAATGGATTTTTTTATGTGTACTTGGATTCAGTTTGCTAGTATTTTTAGTAAGAACTTTTGCATGTTCATGAGTGAGATTAATCTGAAATTCTCTCTTGGTTGAGTCTTTGTGCAGTTTTTGTATCAGGATAATTGTAGCTTCATAAAACAAGTTTGGGGATGACCCTTCTCTTTCTATTATGTGGAACACATTGAGGAGTATAAGTATTAGTCTTCTTAAAGCCCAGGACTCAAAGACATTTTAAAGACAAGATGAGATATAGTTTGGGCTGGTCTTGAACTCTCTATATAGTCAGGGGTGACCTTGAAGCTCTGTTCCTCCTGCATCTACCTCTTGAGTTCTAGGACCACAAGCAACTACTACCATGTTCTGTTTATTGAATACTGTGACTCAAAACCACAGTGTCATGCATGTTATCAAACTTGGCTACATCCCCAGCCTTTAGTATATATTTAATCTTCAGTTGGCTCTATCTTATCACTCAAAACACAAACAATCTATGGCTTCCAGATTCATAATCATCTTAAACCTGGTGATGTAGACTTTCTGTTCTCACACACCACTGCATAACAGGGTTCAGGAAGAGCTTGTCCCATGAAAACCCATTCTGGCATCATTTGGAGAGTCTGGTCTTTCCAGCAGGTATTATCTTATGTGGTGAATGAATTAGAAATGACCCACGTATATAATGGCATTTGAACAGTTGTTTTCCAGTTGATGGCAGTTTCAAATTTATGAGACACAACCTTCCAGGCAGTAATACATCATTGAGTGTGGGATTTGAGAGGAAATAAATTCTTTTTTAATTTGCTCATTGACTTTATATCATGACCTCAGTTTCCCCTCTCTCCTCATCCCATTCCCTCTTCCTACCTATCTCGCAATCTACATCCCAATACACTTCTCCTCTGTTCAGAAAGTGACAGGCCTTACCATGGGTGTCAACATAGAATGACATGGCATGTTGAGGTAGGACTAAACTTCTCACCTTACATTAAGGCTGAGCAAGGCAACCCACTATGAGGAATATGTTCCTAAATGTCAGCCAAAGCAATAAAGACAGGCCCAACTTCTACAACTAGGAATCCAAGTAAATCAAGCTACACAGTGTCAAACATATAGTGGCCCTAGGTCAGATCCATGCAGTCTCTCTGTCAGTCCAGAGCCTGTGGCCCCCTATAAGCCCATGTAAGTCATTTCTGTGGATTTCCTTGTGATAACCTTGACCACCTGGCACATCCAATTCATCTCTCTCTTCAGCTAGATTCCCACAGCTAAGCCCAGTGTTTTGCTGTAGGCCTCTGCATCTTTTTCCATCCATCACTGGATGATGACTCTGATGACAAGGTGGGCTGTTATTGTCCTGATTACAAGAAGTGTCCAGTTCAGGCTGTCTATCCACTGTAGCTAGTCCTTAATGTGAACATCCTTGTAGAAGCATGCAAGTTTTCCTAGCAGTAGGTTTCTATCTAACCCTAAAATAAACACAACAAGATGTATCTCAAATACTCTCCCATTCCATACATTCTCCCATTAAAATCCGTCATGTTCCCACCCCTACAAGCACCCAGTTAACTCAGGAAATCTTTTCTATTTTCCCCATTTTAGGGACATATCCCTTTTCGTGATGCTTGCTACCTTGCCTCTCCGGAGATGATGATTGTTGCATGGTTATCCTTTACTTTACAGATAATATTCACTTATGTGTTCATACATACCATATTTGCCTTTCTGAGTCTGGGCTTTCTCACTCAGGGTGAATTTTTAAATTCCATCCATTTTCTTTCAAGTTTCCTGATATTGTTGTTTTTACCAGGTGAGTAGCATTCCATTGAGTAAATGGACCAAATGTTCTTTATCCATTCTTTGGTTGAGGGGCCCCTAGGTTGTTTCCAGTTTCTGGCCATTATGAAAAATGCTGTTATGAACACTGGGGAGAGTACTGAAAAGGTGGGGCATTTCTGGGTCAGGTAAAAGCCTTGCACAAGAGAATCTCACAGGAATCTATAAGGAAGCTCCAGCTTACACTCCTAGCATATCAGATATGTAGCCTGAACTGGCCATCTCCTATGACCAGACTGGTTCCTAGCCCAACAGTAATCAGAGTGACATCATCAAGTAACAGATGGGAACAGATGCAAATCCATAGCCAAACGTTAGTTGGAGTTCAGAGAATCCTGCAGAAAATGATGAGAAGGGATTGTAGGTGCCAGAAGAGTCAAGGACACCAGAAGAAAACTCATAGAATCAACCTAGTCTCATAGAGCTCACAGACACTGAACTGAAAACCAGGGTGCCTAGAGGGGATTGACAAAGAAACTCTTCATATATGTTACAATTGTGTAGAGTGACTCTCTTATGGAACTGCTAACTTCTTATGGAATGTCTTTGATTCTTTTACTGGTTCTTGGGACCCTACTCCTTGCACTGGGTCACCTTGTTCATCTTTAATACATGGGGAGATGCATAGTCTACTTCAACTTGATATGCAATTTTTTTTTTTTTTTTGGTTTTTCGAGACAGGGTTTCTCTGTGGCTTTGGAGCCTGTCCTGAAACTAGCTCTGTAGAACAGGCTGGTCTTGAACTCACAGAGATCTGCCTGCCTCTGCGTCCCGAGTGCTGGCATTAAAGGCATGTGCCCAGCGGATATGCATCATTTTGTTGATATTCATGGGAGACCCTCCCTTTCCTAAACAGAAATAGAAGAGGAATGCTGGGGATGTTAATAGAGGAGATATGTGTGTGAGCGACTGGGTGGAAATGAGTTAGGAAAAACTAAGGCTGGAATGTGAAAGAAAGATAAACTTATTTTAAAAACAAAGGAAAAGCAAACAAAAAATCAAACTATTTCACTCATCCCTCTGGGCAAATGACCTGCTCCTCTATCAAAGCCAGTCCTCCCTCATATCCATCACATTTGCCATGTATAGTTTCAGTATACTTGTAGTACTTTGCTACTCCATCATTCTCACCTTTCCATATTTGTTCATCATAATAGCATTGGGAGCTAAGATATGTCATGAATTATCCCCTTTTGCCCAAACAGCTATACCTATAAATATTCATTGCAATGAGCTGTTTTCGCATCCAGGGTCTCTGACTTCTGCTACACCATCAATACTGGACCCTCATCTAGACTTGGATGAGGATATTATTGGATATTGGATATTCTCTTATATCTCAGAGTCATGTTGATCCCGTGGCTGTTGTTCCACAGGGCTTGTCCTTTCCACCTTCTCCAGAAGCTTACTGTTAGTGTCTATGTTGAGGTAAACCACTCAGTGTCCTGGATCTTGACTTCAATGGTAGCTGAGTTGTTCAGTCCTGGTCTTTGCGGTTCCTTCTCCAAATCCAAAAGTGGCAGGCAAGGGGCAGGGGCAGGCCTGATTAATTTTAAGGTTCATTTTATTTTATGTGTAGATGTGTTTTGCTTGCATGCATTTGTCTTGCTGCATATGTGTCTGATGCCCACAAAGACTGAAAGAGTACACTGACAACTATCATGTAGATACTGAAAACTGAATCCTGGTCCTGTAGATCAAGAGTGAATGCTTTTAACTGCTGAGCCTTCTCCCCACGTATACCTGTTTATTTTTTAAACACTGGAGCACCGGACTGAGCTCCCAACGTCCAAATGAGAAGCAGAAGGAGGGAGAACATGAGCAAGAAACTCAGAACCGTGAGGGGTGCCCCCACCCACTGTGACAGTGGGGCTGATCTATTGGGAGCTCACCAAGGCCAGCTGGACTGGGACTGAAAAAGCATGGGATAAAACTAGACTCTCTGGGGCTGGAGAGATGGCTCAGTGGTTAAGAGTATTGCCTGCTCTTCCAAACGTGCTGAATTCAATTCCCGTCAACCACATGGTGGCTCACAACCATCTGTAATGAGGTCTGGTGCCCTTTTCTGCCTGCAGATATACATACAGACATAAAATTGTATACATAATAAATAAATATTAAAAAAAAACTAGACACTCTGAACATGGCAGACAAAGAAGGCTGATGAGAAATCAAAGACAATGACACTGGGTTTTGATCCTACAGCATGAACTGGCTTTGTGGGAACCTAGCCTGTTTGGATGCTCACCTTCCTAGACCTGGATGGAGTGGGGAGGACACTGGCCTTCCAACAGGGCAGGAAACCCTGACTGCTCTTTGGACTCGAGATGGAGGGGGAAAGGAATGGGGGGAGGGGCAGAGAATGGGGTAGGAGGAGGAGTAAGTCGAGGGGGAGAAGTGGGGTGGGGGTGGGAAATGGGAAGCAGGAGGAGGCAGAAATTTTTTCAATAAAAAAAGAATTGAAATTTATCCATATGTTTTAGATTTTCCAGTTTGGTGGAATTTCTTAAGGTAAATTCTAATAATTTTCTGAATTTCACTGGTGATTGTCATAGTGCTCCATTTTCATGTCTTATTATATTAGTTTTGGAAATTGTTCTTCCCTTTGATTAGTTTACTAAGATTGTCAATATTGTTCGCATTCTGAAAGAATCACATCTGTTTCATTGACTCTCTCGTTTGTTTTGCTGTTGGGATGCTTTCAAATTTTTTATTTCATTAATGTCTGTGCTTACTTTACAGCTACTGATTTTGGCATTTGACTTTTTGTTTTTCCAGAGAGCCCTAAGGTCAACCATTAACCAATTTATTAGATATGTAACTGATTTCTTAATGTAGGTACATTGACCTTTAAACATCTCTCTTAGGTTTGTTTACATTGCATCACACAGATTTTAAACTCTGTTGAAATCTCAGTTCTAACAGACCTTCTATTACGTTAGACTTGGTGTTTCTCTCTTGACAATTTCAATGTGCTTTCTTTGTTTACTTATACAATTCTTAGGGAAGATTCTTTTTTAGTCTTTGTGGTGCCCCACTTTCCAACTCTATCTGAGTTGGCATCTGTTCCAACAGAAAGCAACTTATAGAGATGTTGTGGAATATTATTTTAAGATGTGTTACAGTCATTTATGTTGTAAAACATTTATTTTAATGTTTCAAAGATGTGTTGCATTCATTTATGTTTAATTTGTTTAACTCTGTGAATCTGTGAATCTTTGCTTGTCTAAAACACATGATGATCTAATAGAGAGCTAAGCAGGCAATATTGAGGCAGGAAAAAAGGATAGGCAGGGCTGGTAGGCAGAGAGAACCTAGTTGAACACAGCCACTAGGTCTCATAACTTGATATATATAAACTAAAGTGTAAGAAAATAATATATCCAGGCTGAGTAATATGGTAAAAGCCTTCACTCATGGCATTTATGGGATGAATACAGTGGATCAATAGTTCAAGTAATCCTTTTCTACAAAACAGACAGAGACAGCCTTCTTGACATTTACTTTGTAATCCCAGCCTCCAAATAAACACATTATCTTCAAAAATGACCTCTAAAGAAAAGCAAATGTTAATTATTAATAACGTATATGTTATTGGCTTATTTTGATGCTCTCACTAACATGCTTTTGGTTTTTTGCTTATTTCCAGACATGATCAGGTGTATCTCAAATTGGCCACTAATTCACAATGTAATGGAAAATGACATTGAAGCTCTAGTTGTCTCTTGACTCTAACTCTGAGTTTCAGTATTTCAAATGTGTGCCACCACTTCTGGCTTGGCTTTTAGCCTTTTTTGATGGGCATAGGTGTGTGTGTCCATGATTGTATTGAAACAAATGTGTGACTATGTCTGTTCTTGTGCCAAAGCTTGAATGTGGAAGACAAGCAATAACATTAGGTGTTGAACCTTAATTTCTATTTTGTTCAGTAGTTCCTGAGGATTCAAACTCAGGTGCTCACACTTACAAGGCAAATGCATTCCACTGAGCCATCACCTGAGACCAGCTTTCAATCTCTTTAAGGGACTTAATTCTGCCATTTCTTGTAGAATTCACTTTCTCTCTACAACTTCCATGACTTAATTCTTCCCTTCTTTCCTGATTTGATTCAGTTGTTTCTTCAGATAATGGGTAACAGTGCAAGTGTGAAATGGAGGCTGAGACTAGAAGAGAGTGCACTAGACCAGGATTGATTGTGAACACATCACAACAGCCTTAGGAATGTAAATGAAGTTTGGATGTAAAGGTGCATGTCTATGTTTGGAAGGTCTCTACTTGTCTGTGTTTTGGAGGCTTGGGTGTTGAAGAGTGACTATTGAGTAGTGGGGGTAACTTAGAGGGGGAAGCCAGTAGAAGGTGATCTCCCTCATAATTACTTAAGATAGTTCTTCAGACATGATGGAATTAAAATAGTCCAAACCTGACCATGTCCAGAAACCTCTGGTTTACTGTATTGGTGTGATTGCTTTCCCCCAACACATGCCGCAGTCACTGATACCCAACAGGAGGATGTCTCCTCATGGCATCAGTAGTAAAGCAGTGGGGTGATGAGCTTACTAGTGTTTTGATTTTATCAGCTCATTGTAGTGTATGTATCATTTGTTACATTGAATATTGTAAATGTCAGTTTGATTTTTCTTAATAAAGGTATCTACCATTTGCACAAAAGTGAAGAATATCAGGCAGTGCTCACTTTTATTCTTTGTAACCACCACTTTCTTCCTCCCTTCACACAGTTATATTTGGATCATGGTTTGAGCACACCCGTGCCTGGCTGTCCATGAGAGAAAGAGACAACTTCCTGCTTTTGAGCTATGAAGACCTGAAACAGGTAACCAACATTCTTATTTCAACCACAAACCCTCTCACAAACCCACCCCATGGAGCACCTCACATTCCTCAGTGTTGCCATGTCAGTGATAGGCTCATGAACACTCACTAAAAGTTAGATTATTGCTTATGTCCTTTATTGACCTGCATCTGACATTTCCTCTCCAGCCTCCTAGTCCATTTTCCTTGTCTTCTTTACCCTACTTTACCCTGAGGAAGGGAGGAGTAGCTCACACTTGCACTACAGGTTTTTAAATCTGTCTGGGGAACACATTTGATACATCTGATAATGCAGTGGTCAGTGGTTAGTGGGGATAGTAGTGTTATTCTACTGTTGTGCCAAAATTTATGTCATCTACCCTTGACTGCAAGAAGAGAGACAAAGAAGAAAACCATCAGTGAGTTCTGGGAGAATACAAGTGCTGGAGTGTAGGGGAAACTCCGCCCTATGGGGGGGCGTGTTTGCCTCCAGCTAATGTTTACATATAAATCTGGTGGCATGAGCCCTGCTGGCCTCTCTTTTTTGTATCTCCTGCTCATCGCTGGATCCCCGATGTTGTAAGATATTCCTTCATTAAAATTTGCTGCTTCATATTAAGCTAGCCTGGTTATTACGCCATCTACACTGGAGTCACAGGAACAGTACCGAGTGTTACACAAATCTGACTGGGCATCTACAGGGTGCAGACAGTCAGGAAAGATGTTGTCCTGTGCTCTGCAGTACAGGGGGTTCTTCAGGATGGACTAGATTACACTACAGATTTCCAAAGGCTTAGTAGAGAGTATTTAAAATGTTTCACCATTAAGTAATGCCATATATTTAAATAGACTGGTAGGCTATACATTTACCTGATCATTGAAGGTTTCATTTCATTAAAATTTCCAATTGATGGTATAAGTATGGTTAAGTACTTTGGGTGTGTCTCAAATATCTCTTATTTTAAAAATTAAAAAAATACCTCAGCATTGTGTCACTTGACTGAAAAACCAGCTCTAAGACATAGAGTCAGATTCAGGGGTTCTAGATCATCTTTACTTGTATGGTTGGTTTGAGGTCAGTGTTGGCTACAAGAGACATTGTTTCAAAAGACCATTAAGAAAAAATAATTTTGTGTATTTTATGTTCATTTAGTTAAAAATACTCCCTCTTGATGGAAGTTACAAAATATTCCCACACTAGTTCAGGATTATGTATTATAAATGTCTATTTATTTAAGGGTAGGCTCACAGATCACAGTCCTCCGCACTAATGGGGAATAGGAACTGAAAATAGGAGACAAAAATGAGAGTCCAAAGAGAGAGAGGCAGCGCACTCTTTACAGCTGCATTTATACTATGAGACCATGCCCTATTGAGTTGGTATATTAAAGGTTATTGGAAGAAGGAGCTCCCAAAGTACCTCCCTCTTTTTTTTAAATAAAATAGTTCCAAACCTAATACAAAACTTAGTACACTAAGAACAGATATCAAATATAAAGTTAGAATTACAACCAGCATAGACAATATTAAGCAAGGAACATATCCTAATGTTTTAATAAACGTTCTATCCTAAGGAGTCTAAGATTGTAGTAGAAATGGCTTGACTAGATCATAAGAGGATGGTAATGATGGCTATCTAGTCTTCAACCCCATTGAAGACTGGAGAAGGGAGATAATATTAACTTGAGTAGGCAGGAAGCACAATCAAGCAGCTTCCAAAATGTACAGTAGATGACAGAGACAACTGGCTGCCTAGGCAATCACTCAAAGTCTCATTTGCAATGTTGAATCAGCCAACTTTGGCTAACACCTAGAGTAACTGACAGACCATTTTCAGAGGCACAAAATTTTGCAGAACCATCTTACCCTGTCTTGTGAAGGTTCGGCAGCATTTTTTCTTGTATCATGCTGGGTCAAGTCTGGTGACTGTGCACTTTTTCATTGGTCAAGGCATAGGCAAAAAGCCAGTTTTGCCAAGAATAAAACAAACTCCAAGTGGAGTGTCTTTGGTGCTCAACACTCTCTCAGGAATAGATCAATGATTGCCAAGAGCAATCATGTCTCACATTAACAAAATTCCAAGTTATTTAAATGCCATGTATGTTCGACAGATCTTTGAAGTGGTTAAACTTTACCTAGCTATGTGGGTAGATACAATCTATCTCTATGTATCTAAAGAACCTGATTAGTTTAACTGTATGTAGACAAACATGGAGGACTATTGACGTATAATACTTAACACCTGCATAACTTAAAGACTAAGGCTTCATATTAGAATATTAAACAATCTTTAAACAACTGTACAACAAATGAGAACATTAACCTCAAAATGTAAACAATGTATAAATATCTTGATCACAGGTAGAAATATATAATGCAATATGATAAATATATCCTAAAATTGTATCAATATACAAAATGTCTTAAACACAGGTAGAGAAGCATGCATGTATACAATCTGACAAAATAACTTTACATAAGTATACAAACACACAGATAAATATACAGTTAAGCAGAAATCAGAGCATATTCAATATAACAAATAGAATTTGAACTTATATCAATATACAAAAATTTATACCAATGTAAATTGTCGGGAAATAATAGCTCTCAAGTATTCACTCTGTTACTCACTATTATTATTATTAGTGTGAGTAAGTTCACACTAATCTACCTATCATCCCATTCAGTTTTCCTTCTTTATTTTTTTCTGGGTTTTTTTTTAGATCTCTGAGGCTATATAATTTCCACCCCAACTCCCAACCCTATATGAATTATAATCTTCCCCAAAATGGTGGCCCAAACCTAAGGACAAAGTTTCTTGGGGAAAGGGGATGTCATCTTCTAGAGTTGTTTTGAGCTGTCATGGGGGCAATGTTCCTTCTATGGGATCCTGTAAAGGAAAATGACAGTTAGTTTAAAATTACTGTTTTATATAACTGTGTAAGGTCTTTGAGTAGTCGATAGGTTTTTTTTTTAAGTTCTTATTTGAAGTTCTGACCAAAGCATTGTAAGAAGGCTCACCATTTCTGGAGCTGGTCCCCAAAAACTGGTCTCATAGTAGCACTATCAGCATCATGATGTCTTAATTAACCAGGTGGAGTCATTGTTGTCGGCACCATCTTCTACCTGGAAGTTTCAAAGATTACTGCAAGAAAATCTAGGGTTCATTGTTGAAAACTTAAACATTATTCATATAGACATGTATTCAATGAAAGATACGATATACACAAAATGGGCATGAAGAAAAGTAAAATATTTCCTTCAAATCTATCTTCTTTCTGTCCCCTACCAGATGGCTCCTGACATGAGACAAAAATTCTGAATTTTTTTATAGCAACATGCTTGGATTTAGAGAAGGATAGTCATTGTCCAACTCCAAAGCCAACTCTTATTTTTAATTAGAGATGTACACATGTCTGGATAATCAAATCTTACCATGTAAATGATGTCAGATTTCTCTTAGCTTGGTGATTTTTTTCTGCATAGGTATCTTTTCATCTTTAGGCATCTAAATGTCCAAGTTCTCTTGATTCTATGAAGATGAGTATTTTCCTTAAAGACAAGAACAAAACTCTGCCCCAACCCTTATGAGGTTTTCTTATGATTCTCACCTCTGTGGATGAGCTGTCATTTCTCTTTCTCAAGAGGTTTCTCTTTTTCAAATCAAATCTTTATCAATTTCGATGGTATCCATAACTTTTCCTCTCCTGTGGAAACAAGTGCAAAAGCACTTCCCCAACGTAGCTCCTCTCCTGGTTTGCATTTGAGGTCAGCATATCCTTGAAATATACCAGCTGATTTAATTCAGAAGTTTTGTATCAACAAACCAAGATCCATACCAATGCAAATCTCTATAGCATATCCCCTTTTAAATGTAAAGACACATTTATAGACAATGTTGGGAATATGGGCATAGTTCTGTCTAAACTTCTTCCTGCTGTTTATTGGGTGAAGTAATTTTTGAGGGGTGTTTAAGGCAACCTTTGACGGGGTCTTGGTTTGTTAAACAACATTAGCCTGGAATGAATTCCCAAGTTCTCATTCGCTGTGGAAACAAAAGAAGAATCTCTTTTCCAAAGCAACATATCCTTAGACCCAAATTCTGAAGACAAGATACCTTAATAATATAAATGCTGATTTAGCTTATCAGCCTGTACAGTGAAATGTCTGTGTATTTAGCTCTTCACAGTCAAAAATTCAAAGAAAACATAATTATATACATAATCCAGATTCTCTGAGTATATTCCATCTTTATGTGGCTTATTTTAACTCTATTACTTTTACATATTTATTTTATTATCTTTACTCCTTTAATCTATGACTGTCTGTACTGTCTCTTTAAAAACATTGTTTTAATTTTTAAAAACCATTTACTTCTTTTTATAACTCTCTATACTTTCTTTTCTTTCCCAGGCCTATGTACATTTATCTAACATTGTGGCTCACTTAGAGGTCTTTCATGTCTGAGTGTGTCCTATTGTGAATCTTTAATTCTGTGGTGTTCAGGAGATCTTAAAATGCTAAGTGCTTCTGAAAAACTCAAGCTTCAGCATTCCTTGGATATATACGGTACTTCTGGCTTGCTCTGCACAGTCCAAAATGGTGGAAGTCCCTTAGTGCCTGAGACTGCTGGGTGGGAGCCATCATCACCATCTCAACTCTTATAACCAGTTGGCCCATGCTGCCACCAAGTAACTTGCTGTACACTACCCACAAACCCCATTTAAATGTTCAATAGTCAAACTTCCCAAAAGAGCCAGAGCCATTCATGCTGGCAAACTAGGAACCTGCTGTTTGTTTTTTTTTTAAAGAAGTCACACAGATTTTACTGCTCCCCATGACACCTTACTCACTGCAAGCCCATCTAGAAAAAAAAAGTGGATACCAAGACTGTGCTAAACTCTGTTCTTTTATGTTGAGAATTCC
This sequence comes from Microtus agrestis, assembly GCA_902806775.1. Classification (NCBI taxonomy): domain Eukaryota; kingdom Metazoa; phylum Chordata; class Mammalia; order Rodentia; family Cricetidae; genus Microtus; species Microtus agrestis. The sequence goes on along the minus strand of CADCXT010001276.1, from coordinate 4,079 downwards.
TTTTAAAGCACTTGCAGGTTTTTAAGTGGATTTAGTCTGCCACGTTGGTGGACCAATTTGTAGGAGGGAGGCTGCTTGTTTGTCCTTGTTGTCCAAAACTGAAATAATCACACAGAAACCATATTAATTAAATCACTGCTTGGCCCATTAGCTCTAGCTTCTTAGTGGCTGACTCTTGCATATTAATTTAACCTATTTATATTAATCTGTGTATTGCCACATGGCTGTGGCTTACCAACTAAAGTTCCATCTGGCTCTAGTAGGGATACATGGCTTCTCTCTGACTCTGTCCTTCTTTATCCTAGCATTCAGTTTAGTTTTCCCTGCCTAGCCAAGTTCTTTCCTGCCTTAGGTCCAAAGCAGTTTCTTTATTTATTAATGGTAATCACAACATAATGAAGGAAATCCCACATCATTCACTTTGATCTTTCTATAACTACCTTACCTGTAGGATTGTTTGATATACCTGTAATATACTTTATATTATAATAAGCAAAAAACTATTTTATTCCTTAGAGACATATCCTGAGTCATTATCTGTCGCTATTTGTACATGTATACTAATGATATCCATAACTTCTAACAAATGTGTGATTACTAAAGAAGCCTTTCCTGAGCTAAAGGAAGATGCCAATAGAAAACCTGAATAAGTGTCAATGGTGTAGTGTACATATTTTTATTTTCCAAATTCTGTAAAGTAGAACACATCCATGTGCCAGATCTCATTCCTTTGAGTACCCTTTGTGTTACTCCCTGCAGGTAATGGTATTTGGTCATAGAAAAAGAAATTAGGACATGTCTTTATAATCTCTGTAGCTTGTTGACATGTAATAGAAAACTTTCTTTAAAACTTTGCTATTGACATGATGTTGCTTGTGAAACTCTGAGGTATACAGCACATTTCTAGCCAAAAATCACTCAATTTCTGCATTGCCTTGTGCTAGAGGACCTGGCAGACTCGTATGAAATCAGATGTGTGTGATGTATATGGGACAAAGCCTATTTCGGATTATGTCTTGTACCTGAATGAATAATAAAGCCAGTTATATGGTATAAGTTCAGTGGTTTCAATACGCATAACAACTCGTTCTGCATACTGCAAATCAGTAACTATATTAAGAGGTTCTTTAAAATCCTTTAGTACCATGAGAATAGCATATAACTCTGCCTTTTGGGCAGAATTATAAAGGCTTTCTTCTATCTTACTTAATTTTTTTCTGATTTGCAACCTGCATTTCCTGATTTTTTAAATTTATTTATTAAAATTTTCCACCTCCTCCCATTTCCCTCCCACTCTCCTTCTCCCCCTTCCTCTCCAGTCCTAAAAGAAGTCAGGGAGCCCTACCCTTTTGGAAGTCCAAGGCCCTCTCCTCTCCATCCAGTTCTAGGAAGATGTGCCAAAGAGTCTAAGCTCCCAAAAAGCCAGGAGAATCAAAACCCCGTGCCATTATCTTTGACTTCTCAGTCATCCCTCATTGTCAGCCACATTTAGAGAGTCCAGTATGATCACATGCTCATTCAGTCCCAGTCCAGCTGGCCTAAGTGAGCTCCCATTAGATTAGTCCCAAGGTCTCCATGGGTGGACACACTCCTCGTGGTCCTGACTTCCTTGCTCTTGTTCTTGCTCCTTCTGTTATTCTTCTAGACCTTGGGAGCTCAGTCCAGTGCTCCAATGTGGGTCTCTGTCTCTATCGACATCCATCGCCACATGAAGGTTCTATGGTGATATGCAAGATATTCAACAGTGTGCCTATGGGAGAAGGCCATTTCAGGCACCCTCTCCTCTGCTGCCCAAGGACCTAGATGTTGACATCTCCTTGGACACTTGGGAACCCCTCTAGAGCCAAGTATATTGCCAACCGTAAAATGGCTCCCTTAATTAAAATATCTTCTTCCCTGCTCCCATATCCACCCTTCCTCCATCTCAACCATCTCATTCCCTCAAACTCACCCCAATCCTCCCCTTCTCCCTTCTTTCTCTTCATCTGCCCTTCCCCAGCCCTACCCCCACCCGTGTGCTCCCAACTTTTGCCCAATGATCTTTTCTACTTCCAATATCCAGAACGATAAATATATATTTTTCTTTTGGTTCACCTTATTATTTAGGTTCTCTAGAATCATGAACTATTGGCTCAATATTTTTTGTTTATGGCTAGAATACACTAATGAGTTAGTACATACCATATTGATTTTTGTGGGTCTGGGTTATCTCACTTAGTAAAGTGCTTTCTATTTCCATCCATTTGCATGCAAATTTAAGATGTCATTGTTTTTTTGCCACTGAGTAGAACTATTATGTGTATGAGTGCCACACCTTCTTTATCCATTTTTCCATTGAGGGGCACCTAGGTTGTTTCCAGGTTCTGGCAAATACAAATAGTGCAGCTATGAACATAATTGAACAAATGCTTTTGTAGTATGGTTGGACATCTCTTGGGTATATTCCCAGAGTGGAATTGCTGGATCCTGAGGTAGGTTGACTCCCAGTTTTCTGAGAGACCACCACACTGATTTCCAAAGTGGTCGCACAAGTTTACAATCCCACCAGCAATGGATGAGTGTTCCCCTTACTCCACTTCCTCATCAGCATAGGTTATCATTGGTGTTTTTTGATTTTAGCCATTCTGACAGGTGTAAGATGGTATCTCAAAGTTGTTTTGATTTGCATTTCCCTGATTTCTAAGGAAGTTAAACATGACTTTAAGTATATTTTGGCCATTTGAACTTCTTCTGTTGAGAATTCTCTGTTCAGTTGAGTACCCAATTTTTAATTCAGTTAATTAGCATTTTAAAGTCTAGTTTCCTGAGTTCTTTATATATTTTGGAGACCAGACCTTTGTCTGATGCAGCGTTGGTAAAGATATTCTCCCATTCAATAGGTTTCCTTTTTGTCTTAATAATAGTGTCCTTTGCTTTCCAGAAGCTTCTCAGTTTTAGGAGCTACCATTTATTCAATATTGCTTTTATTGTCTGTGCTACTGGGGTTATATGTAGGAAGTGGTATCCTGTGCTCAAGTGTTGCAATCTACTTCCTACTTCCTCTTCTATCAGGTTCAGTGTGGTCAGATTTATATTGAGGTCTTTGATCCATTTGGACTTGAGTTTTGTGCATGGCGATAGATATGGATCTATTTACATTCTTCTACAAGTTGACATCCAATTATGCCAGCACCATTTGTTGAATGTAAACCCGCCCAGCAGGTCAGTTGTTCCAGGGTCCCAAAGAGGCACTATCTGAAAAAGACATGGGCGGGAGGGAGAAACAGAGACCAAGCAAGAGCCAGACAAGGTTCTGTTCTCGATTTGTCAAGGTCTCACTTTATTAGCGAAATGGTTGTGGTTTACATAGCCCTTGAATGAGGAATTTGGCTTGGGATGGGGGCAGGGGCATGGCAAGGGCAGGAAGGAATCTTGCCGGGACAGCAATGGTCACAAGTCGACACTCGGTCACGAGTTGACACCCCTAGTGTTCTCTATGCAAGTGGAATCGTTCTTTTTGTGATTCCAACCACAAACAATTCTCTAGATAGTTGGGATGTGGGGCAGGTTCCGCTAACAGATAGCTCTCAAGATAGCTGGGATGGGGCACCCCGCAAACATTCTTAGGACAATAGTCCCTGCTATACTTTTTGGGGAAATGGCTCCTGACAGTTGAAGATGTTTTTTTTTTCTTCCATTGTATAATTTTAGATCCTATGTGGAAAATCAGGTGTTCATAGGTTTGTGGGTTGATAGCCAGGACTTCGATTTGATTCCATTGGTCAACATCTCTATTTTTATGCCAACACCAAGCTGTTTTCAATACTGTAGCTCTGTAATAGAGTTTGAATTCAGTGACGGTAATTCCTTCGGAAGCTCCTGTATTGTATAGGATTGTTTTGGCTATCCTGGTTCTATGTGTTTCCATATAAAGTTGCTTATTGTTCTCTCAAGGTCTGTGAAGAATTTTGTTTGGATTTTGATGGGGATTGTGTTGAATTTATAGACTGCCTTTGGTAGAATTGCCATTTTTAATATGTTGAGCCGACCCATCCAAGAGCATGGGAGATCATTCCATTTTATGGTGTCCTCTTCAATAT